>CAIGRS010235331.1:0-11079 GCA_903798395.1 Fraxinus floribunda | reverse complement strand
TTTTTTTTTTTTTTTCACCCCCCCCCCCCCCCCCCCCCCCCCCCCCCCCCCCCTTTTTCAAATTAATGGGGATTAACATTACCATTAATTTGGATCTCAAGTAGGTAAACCAAGGAGTTGTCTGTCCCTTCGTGAAGATGTCTCCAATCTAATCTTGTGTACAGATGTATTTGACTTGAATGTCTTTGTTTAGAACTTTTTCTCTGATGAAGTGGTAATCAACTTCAACATGTTTTGTACGAGCATGAAATACCGGATTTGATGCTAAGGCAATTGCTCCAATATTGTCGCACCAAATTGTTGGAATTGTTGATATTGAGACACCAAGTTCCTTCATAAGCATTCGGACCCAGTATAGTTCAACAGTAGCTATGGGAAGACTTCGATACTCGACTTCTGTGCTACTTTTGGAAACAATGGGTTGTTTCTTTGCGGTCCAGGTTATAAGATTTGATCCTAGGAAGACTCCGTAACCTGTTGTGCATCGACGGTCATCTGGATTTTCGGCCCAATCAGAGTTACAGTAAGCATTTAGTTGAATGTCACTAGGTGAAAAATAGAGGCCATAGTCAATACTACTCTTTAGATAGTGAAGCACACGTTTCACAGCAACCCAATGTAGATCACGTGGATTGTGCATAAACTGGCACAATTGATTCACATCATATGCTTTGTCAGGATGGGAGATGGTACAATATTAAAGTGCTCCAACTATTCGTCGATATTCTGCGGGATCAGATAATAGTGCACCTTGTGTTGATGAGAGTTTTGGGCCCGATGTTGTTGGACAATTTAGAGGTTTTGCACCTCCCCCCCCCCCCAACATTTTGATACTGTTAAGTAGGTCTGTTATGTACCTTGTCTGTTGTAGGTGTAGCCCATGTTGGTCTCGGCTTGTTTCGACACCTAAAAAGAAACTTAGTTCACCCAGATCTTTGATAGGAAATGAATCCATCAGTGATCAAATGAAAGAGTCAATTGCATGTTTGCTGGAACCTGTAACTAGTATGTCATCAACGTAAATTAAGACATACAATTTCAATGAATTTGTGGCATAAATAAATAGTGAGTAATCAGTAGTGGACTCAATGAAACCATATTCCAATAGGTGCTATGAGAGACGACGAAACCAAGCACGTGGTGCTTGTTTAAGGCCATAGATTGATTTATATAACCGACACACATAATTAGGGTAATTTTCATCCACAAAACCTTTGGATTGCTCTATAAAAACTTCCTCATCTAAGATACCATGTAAAAAGGCATTGGAGATATCTAATTAACGAATATTCCAATTAAATGAGACCGCTAAAGCAATAATCATCCGAACAGTGGTATGTTTGATAACTGGTGAAAATGTTTCACCATAATCAGTTCCATACTATTGATCAAATCCTTTTGTAACCAAACGCGCTTTATAGCGCTCAATGCTACCATCTGAGAGTCATTTTATCTTAAAAATCCATTTATTTCGAACAATGTGCTTACTAGATGGCAGCGGACAGAGGGACCAGGTACCATTAACCAATAATGCGTCAAACTCATGTCTCATAGAAGCACGCCATTCTGGAGAAGAAGCTTCTTGTGTGTAGTTGGATGGCTCAATTTCGGTGATCACCGTGGAGAGTACCTGCAGGGGATAACGAGTGGAACACGAGTGTAGTCAGGGAATGATTTTGGTTTTGAGTTACCAGTCATGGAGCGAGCTGTGGCGCGGCCTGGGTTACTGTTTAGGTTGATTGGTGTAGGTGTTTGTTGGTCAATGGAAGTGATTTCAAGTTGGGGCTAGTTTGAATTTATATAGGATTGTGTGGTTGTAGTTGGAACAGGTTGCTGGATTTCAGATGAATAGGATGGATTTGTGCTGGAACAGGGGAAAAATGGAAAAGAGGTAAATGCACCTGGGGGTGCTTCACTCGGTGAGGCAAGAGAAGAAAGGACTCCTCTTTTTGTAGGAAACTTCGGTCACATTGAAAATGACATTTCGAGACACATACACACGTCCAATCCTATAATCAAGACACCTGTATCCTTTTCGTTGACTTCAATAGCCTGTAAATATACATTCTTTGCTGCGAAAAGACAGTTTGTTGTTTTCGTATGGCTGAAGTAAAGGGTAATAAGCTGATCCAAAGATTTTTAAATGTGAGAATTTTGGAATTTTGTTGTGAAGCATGTAAAAAGGAGTTAAGTCACTTTTGTGGGGAAGTCTATTGATGAGATAAACAGATGTTAGGAAGGCATCGGGCCAATATGTTTTTCAGTAGGTGAGAGCGAGCAAAAATTGTTAAGCTAGTTTCTACAATATGACGATGTTTACGCTCATCGATCCCATTTTGTTGAAATGAATGTGGGCATGTTAAACGAAAAAAAATGCCATTTTCTTTTAAAAAGATTTGAAAGAGGTGGAGGTGAATTCACCACCGTTATCGATTTGTAACTGTTGAATTGTACAAGAAAATACATTTTCCATGAGAGCCTTAAATTATTTAAAGATTTGGAAAACTTCATTTTTAAACTTAATGGGATACAACCAAGTGAAGCGTGAAAAATCATCAACAAAAAGCACATAGTATTTTGCTCCACCAACCGAGTACATAGGCGATGTCCATACATCTGAATGAATTAGAGCTAAGGGCCTAGAGGATTGGCGAGTCGAGTCACTAAAGGGTAATTGTTTAGATTTCCCCAAAGGACACGACGAACAAAATTCTAATTTATTCGAATTGGAAACGTCTAAATATTTGGAATGAAACAATTTATTTAAAATAGCTAGAGATGGGTATCCTAGACGATTATGTCATGTGTCGAGAGTGGTAGAGACACCAAGTTGAGCAAGAAAATAGGAAATTTTATTGGATGGACTTTTATTTTCTGCAGTTAGGTAGAGTCAATTCTTAACTTGCCCTTTGAGTAGAAGTCGCCCCGTGTTGTTTTCCTTCACAGAAAAATCATTTCCGGTTAGAACAAAATAGCAGTCATTATCCAAGAAAAATCGATTAATAGAGATTAAGTTTGAGGAAGCATTTGGACAATGAAGAACATTGGATAGAGTAATTATTGGTGAGAGAAGTGGTACCCATATTTTTTTATCACCAAACCTGAACTATTTCCAACTGTAATTGTTTCATCTCCTTCATAAGGCTGCGAACTGGTGAGAGTTGCCATTTTACTGGTTATGTGTGCATTGGCCCCACTATCAACATACCACACCTGTTGATCATAAGCGTTGTTGCCTTCGGCAGCCATAGCAGCGAGATCCGATGGTGGTACTCGGCCTTAGTAGGAGAAGTTAAACTGGTGGTAGCAATCGATGGCCTTGTGGCCCTTTTTATCATAGATTTGGCATACAGGCCGGTTATCACTGGATTGTGGTGCATTGGACTTATTGTTGGAGGGGCCCATAAGAGCTTGTAGGTGATTCCATTGGACGAACGATTTTGTTAAGGGAATCCGCGGCTTTTGTTTGTCCTCGGAGGTCCTTATTTTGAATGTGTTACCGCAAAGGCAAAATTCGTCTCTGCGGGTGCCAAGTTTGAGGAGGACTCCATGAGTGTTTCAAAGTTTAGAATCTCAGTTTGAAAATCATCTAGTGAGAACTCTTTATCTCTTGTTACGAATGTGAAAGCAATCACAAATGGCATGAACTGAGGCTTGAGCCCACTGATGAGATACATGATGAGATCTTGTTCATCCATAGGTTTTCCTACAGCGGACAGTTGGTCGGAGAGAAGTTTAGCCTCTTTAATATACGAAAGGCAAGACCGATTACCTTGGTTAATTGTTTGAAGTTGTTGTTTGAGGAAAGCGATTCGAGATTGCGATTTACATGAGAACCGAGCTTGAAGAGAATCCCAGAGTTGTTTCGATGTGTCTAGATTGAGGACTGTGGAGACAAGTTTCTCCATAATGGAGGCATAGAGCCAATTGAGAACGATGTTGTCTTTCTTAGACCAACTTGTATACTCCGGATTGGGGAAGTCATTAGGCAGAGTCTTTGGTGGAGCAGGGCTTGTGCCATCAACTAAGCCAACCATGTCGTAACTCTTCAAGAATACTAGAAATTGGATCCTCCAGGTAAGATAATTGGGGCCATCCAATTTGGGAAATTGTGGGGTATTTTGAAGGGAAGAGGTCAATGGAATTTGATATGGTGTTGCGAAAGCAAGGTCGAAGGATTATCTTTTCTTTGGCGTTGGCCTTATGGCTCTAATACCATGAAAGAACTCAAATAACAATTAGAAATAGTCTGGTGGCAATCCCCACCTTCTCCTCTGTTTTCATTTTCTTAAATAATACACAGATTACATCTTTACAAAACTAATTCTGGAATGTACAGTTTTACAAAAATAAACGTGATTTGTGAAAATGGAAATACAGGAGAGAATCATGGGATTATATCACACTGATTTGTGAGGAGATTGGGGAGGTGATTCAGCTGCTGTTGGTTTGGGACGTTCACGTGTATATATATATTGGTCATCAAGCTATTTGATTTATTTCATTAATTTAAATTAAAGCTCTAAAACATTTTTTTTAGCAATGTCAATACTATGATCCAGGTATATTGCCTTTGTTTTGACTCTGTTTTAATGAGGATTTGGGAAAAATATATTTTCAAATATTAATTTTTTGGACAATGTAAGATTAAAAAAGAAAGAATTTTTTTTGATTTACGTATAATATTATTTTATTGAAAAATATGTGATTGAAAAGAAAAAAGAGAAAAATATATTAAAATTAAAATGGAGTCCAAACATGCTTGCTGAATCTTAGGCTTCGTTTGATACACCTTATTTTCCATGAAAAATGGAAAAAGAAAATTCATTTTCCAACTTTTGTAGTGTTTGATAGGTAAAATTTTCCCGGGAAATGTTTTCCAACTTTTCAAATTTTTTCACCTTTCTGAGGAAAACAAATTCTTGATGTTTTGATTGGTAAGTATTTTCCAGATTTGTTTTTTATTTGCAATTGGAAAAAAACTCTAGCTACATTGGTAAAAAAAATTTATCACTTTTATTGACTATTTTCATACAAAACAAAACCAAATGAATGTTATTCGGTATGGTAATTTTTTTCAATTTTTTTTGAGAATTGGAACAAATTCTAGAAAAAATTATCAATTTAATGGACAATTTTCATAAAAAAAATGAAGTCAAACGGACAGCAAACTTTTAACATTTTTCATAGAAAATTATAACAATCAAACACAATTAATTACAATTCCTAATAAAATAATTTGTAGGCAAATCAATTCTTTGTAAAATATTTTTTTCCACCTTTACAATCAAACAGACCCTTAGAGACATTATGCAATGGAGATGGGCCTAGATTGATTGGCTCACCATGATCAAGCAAAGCTTTCAGCGTATGCCTTATTTATCCACTTGCCTTTATTTAGCACCTATTTGGTTTAGTTTAAGGATTAATTTAAGAGTTTCACATAATGTAAGTGGTGTAGGGCCTACGATACTGTAGCATGAGCTCCACTCCACTCACATTATGTCAACCACTATGAGTACATATAGCATGACTCGTTTAAAATTAATTTTTTTTTTTTTTATATAGAGTTTGATTGAAAAAATGCTGAAATATATGATTGAATAGTTGATAAAAATTGTGAATCCCAAAAAGTTTGTGGTTGAAATTGATTTTTAGAAAATGGGACCAAATTAGGAATTAATATTAGACTTTATTAAAGGATATTTTAGTCTTTAGTTGAGCATTGGTTTTTGAGTAAAGTATTTAAACCTCAAGTTTTGTCAAAGATGTTTTTGGTTGAAATTTATACAAATTGCAGAACTTTGGAGGCTTCTCATATCCTTACTTGTGTTATTTGATCGTTGAGTTCGTAATTCCGCTGTATTATTTCGGTGTCAAAGGACAACAAGACTTCAAAATCCTGATGTCAATGGGAAAGGATGTTGCTCAATGACCTGTCTATTGATGAATTGCTGCTACTCAGGGTTGAAAACAGAACAATGCGTTGTCACGGGGAACATTAACGCCTCAATTAACAATCATACATAGGATTGGGCAGAAAAAGCCGCAGCCCCGCTAAACCGACCCAACCCGAATCGTATTTGGTCGGATTGGGTCGATTTTAAAATTATTTTGGGTTGGGTCGGGTGAAACAATTTTAAAATTATTACGGGTCGGGTCGGATGACTTTCAAACCGAACAACCCATGAAAATATGAAGCCCTATTAACCATTTTTCTTCTTGCCCAGATCTGACCTCTAAGAACACTGACGAGTCCTCTCGCTCTCTCTACATTTTTTGAAATTATTTAGTTTACATGGTTGTTTGTTTCATTGTTTTTATTTACGTATCTATATATTTACTCTTACGTTTTTTTTAGTATCTTTGGCCTTCCATTTCAGAAGAAAAATAGCATCAAGATCAGGAATGTTTGAATAATTTTTTAGGGCCGGGGTGAGATTTTTAAGTATTCCGTGATGTAGATCTTAAGGCCGGGGTGAATTTTGTTGCTTTGGATCTGCATATTTTCTTTTTACCATAGAGTTCTTTTGAGGGATCTTTCTCAGTTTGTTTCAGGTTTACTATTGCAAAATGCTCTTTGGATTCAATCCAATTTCTTGGTCTTACCCAATTACAGAATATTTTTGTTTATTCGTGTGACCCTATGTTACTGGAAATTGGCTTCAAGATTTTTGCTTATTATGGTGGAAAAAAGAGTCCCCAGCTGCTATACAACACTTGTATTCATGTTCAAATGAAATGATTCGAAGTTGAATACAATGCATTCCTTAGCAAAGTTAACTCTTGTATCTATTGGGACCTTTGCTTTTTAATGTTTTTTTTTTTGGACCCTACCCGACCCCGATTCGGGTAGAGTTGATTTAGGTTAAGAATCGGGGTCGGGCCGGGTCGGTTTTGGGCCAAACCCAGCACGACCCGGCCCAACCCAATAACCACCCCTAATCATGTATCCGCAAAAACATGGGAAACAAGTAGAGGTGCAGGGTTCACTACAAGAACAGAACCCCTTCACTTCGTTGGCATAAACCCCACATGGTCAAGGAAGCGCTGGAGTTTAAGGTGTAATAAATTAATTGAGTACCTCCAACCATATTATTTAAGATATAATTAAAATCCGCAGTAAAAAGCCTCTAAATTCCAACAAAACTTCTAGCTAATACCCACTTGATAGCCATTTTACTTGATGGAACAAATACAAGAATTTCTTTTTGAGAGAAAAAATTCACCACGTATTTTTTTTATGATTTGCCTGACCATTTCGCATCTTTATATAAACACGGCTACATAATTTTCATCTATCATAAAAGTGGACAGTTTTTTCCCGCAATAACTTTCTCTCAGTAACCAAATGGGAAGTTGTTATGACATTTAATTAACTCGACTTTAAAAAAAAAACTTACATCATTAAGCATATGGGCTATATTTTTACATTTCCCCACTTGGTACACATGTTCAATGATGAACCTAAAGGTGAATACTTGATAAGATCATGCACTATAACTAGGGATGGAGCCAACAGCAGGTGAGCCATGGCGGTCGCCCACGGTAGCTCCATCGGAATATTGGGTGGCGCTTGAGTGATTGTCGAGTAATAAGCGTGCTCGCCTGGATCCGCCATTAACTATTAATGTTAATAATCTACTCAAATATAAATTCATAATACTTCATATTCTAATAATCAAACATTTCCTTTCATATATTACCAATACAATCACTTATAAAAAAGTACTTTACTTATGAATGAAATTTCTATATGCCATTTAGAGTCTAAACTTTAATAATCACAATGAACATCCATAACAAACTAAGTGCAATTAACATTTTTTCAAATACGACTGATCAAGCAGGTCTCATGTTTTCAGCATCATCTTTATAAACTTTACCTGACAAGCCATGGAATTTGCTATAGCAAGTTCTGTCTTTGTATGCTCAATTACCACTTCATTCTTCTTTATATGATCTCTAACAATCAAATAATTATGTCAATATGTTTTCTTCGACTTTCACTTTTGTTATTTCTTGAAAGGAAAATTACAGCCGAATTAATGCAATAAATCTTCAAAGGCTTCTCCGCAGTATCAACAATAACTCTTCAGTCAATAACAAAATTTCTCAACCATTATACCTATGTTGTAGTTTCATAGAAACCAATGAATTTTGTCTCCATGGTAAACGATACAACCATAGTCTGCTTACTACTTTTCCAAGACACGATCTCTCTATCTAGAAGAAAAATGTATACTGAAGTAACTCATTACGTCTATACATAAGTAAAATCTAAATCAGTATATCCAACAATTTTAAGATCGCTGGAACTCTTGTATGTAAGTATAGTCTTTGGACACTTCATCAGATTTTTGGAAACTTTCCAATATTCTATAATCAAATTACTTTAAAATATATGACAACATATATAACACTCTGTTATAAGTTATAGTGGCGACGATAACGATGGTAGAAACAGATGTGAAAAGTGTAACATAATGCAACATAATGTAACACATGTTGAAAGTTTAAACTTTATAAAACTAGAAATCTTAATTACTTTATTAACAAGATCATCATGTCAAATCATCAAGAAAATTAATAGTGCGGAACATACCTTAATTCTTTGGGAATAATTATTTATTATTGGATCTTGAATTTTGAATATTGGCTATTTTGATTCTTAAGTTCTTGATCTTGATTTTTGCTTCTTGCTCCATAGTCTTAATTGTCTTGTTTTTCAATTTAATTGTTCAAATCTTTTTTTTTTTTTATTCTTAATTATAATCTAGATTCTTGATTGAAGATTTCTTGTTCTTTCAATATGCTTTCTCTATTAATTCATGTGTTGATGGGATGACACAAATAATCAGAAGTTTCATATGAATTGGGGATCATAACCCTATATATAGTTTCCATATGTATTTAACTCAATATCAAATATAAACCCTAATGGATGTGGTCTCTACACATATAATTCGACTCACACTTTATTACGATACACAAAGTCCAATTATTTAATTATTAATTAGATTACTTTAATTTTGGGCTTAATTTTAAGATAGCCTTCATACACATTTAGAGGAATATTTTCTGTTGGTACATATAACTTTACCATTTCCAATTCGATTATGCTAAAGTATAATTTTTTTTTTTTTTTGGGTCAACTTACTAAATGTAACGCCCATAAATCTATATATCTAGATTTGAAAGTACTCTCATTTAATTTTCTCTTAAAATCATAAATACTGGAAGATAATTTAATTTTTTTCAATATAATAAACATCAATGACTTATTATTTTAAAATAATTTGCAATTAATAAAAATATAAGACAATTACATTAAATGTTAACTTCATTAGTAAAACGAATTCAAATGTTAACTTCATTTGTAAAACGAATTCAATATTTAAATATTATAATATTGAGTCTATGTCACTATGAGTCGTTATCTTCAATCATATTACTTTCATCCTCTGAAAATGGGAAATGATAACGTCGAATGAGCTATCGCTTAATAAGCAAACTTCATGCATATGATGCATGCTTATGATATGAATACTCTAAAACAATAAGAATTTCTCAATATTCTCTTTTCTTCAATTTCTTTAAAAACTTAACATTAACATCGTGAGCTCACTTAACATCATGAGCCCAATTCATTCTGTCAGTAGTATCACAAAGCAATTATTAACAATATCATTATATATTGAATATTGGTCAGGTGTGTAGACCCCCGATACCCTGTTTTCTACCAACACCTTTTATGGCATAGACATACGCTTTTTAATACAAATATTCGAAATACATATCTTTTAAAAATAATCCTTGACTAATTGACATTTAGAAACATTTTATCTTTTGAAGTTTCATATATGCTTATGGATGCAGTGACGTTCATGAATACGCCAAGAGAAACAATAATGACGTAAAACTTAATAATCAAATAACAAGTTCACATAGGTAAAACATTTATACATTTAACAATGTAGCGTACGAATTAAGATAATTGGAGGTTTACTTATCTGAAATCCTCATGAATTTACTTTTAGGATGGCAAGTGGAGATGTCCTTAGCCACCTATTACTCAACGTGCCAAAAGTCCTAGTTCATTACCACCGTGTAAGAATACTTCTCAAAGCTCATCATTTCATGTTATTATTATACTAGACTAATATTTGATCTCATCTTGAATACCACTTTAGCATTTATCAATTGCTAAAAAGAAGGGACAATTAGCTATGTCAATGCATTTTAGATCCACGCAAATGAAGATAATACTTTAAATTTCAAGTGCACTTTAAACTCACACAATTGAAGAAAATAATTTAAATTTCATATGCTTTAAAACTAATTCGTGTGTCCATCTTTCCCCCACAATGAGATGCAAAATCATACTAATTGGCGGACAGCTCAGATGCAGAACAAGAATTTTACCAACAAAAGATTACATCGATCCTGTAATAATGAGTAGAAAAGATTCTAATAATGTGCATAACAATTTGTAATAATTCACAAAACTTGTACTTGGGGATCACATGCACACCATTGACCAACAATGGCTGCATGAATACAAATTACTTAGGCATGTTTGGCTAGTCTGAAAAGTTTTCTAGTAAGTAAACATTTAAAATAATTACTACAGGAAATCATAACATATATGTCCAATAATTATAAAGGCACCAAATTGAAGGTAGAATACATTTTATTTTATTATTATTCTAGTCAATGAAATTTCTTAGTATTTACCCATATCAACAAAATTTTTATTCATTTATTTAATTAAAAGTTTACCTAATTAAATCAAGGAATTTCTCGTATAATAAAATAGATACACCGAAAAGAAACGCCAATTAATAAGTCAACCCAGAATTTGACCTCATTGGATTACGAGTCCAACATTCGTATATATAGAAAATGAATAGACATATAATATTACATAATTTAGGAAAAACAAAAAAAGAAAGAAAGTAAGCTTATCTTTGTGGCACAGAGAGTAATTTACAACACTTTATATATGAATAATGTTATATAACATCAGTGGTATTAAAGCACCAATTTATGTGACATTATGTGATAAGTTCAATTAAA
>CAIGRS010235298.1:0-30670 GCA_903798395.1 Fraxinus floribunda | reverse complement strand
ACCAGGCCCATATAAATCAATTAATTCCAACAAATGTGAATTAGTAGATTACGAGATTTTGGAATCAAATGTGGTTAAAATCCACGCCAAATATTTGTCACGCTATAAATTATGTGAATCTCTACTTGGTAAATGTTTGTTTTAAATTTGTTCTTTAACTAAACAAGTCAAGTTTGAACCCGTTTTAAAGTCTATTATTTTGTCAAAATTCAATTCATTGTCAATTTAATAAATTATTTAACAATAAACGTATAAAAAATTATATTGTTCATTATGCCTCGCCATCGAGGCTCCAAACTAAGTTCACGTGGAGGCACAAATCAAAAGTTGACTAAAAGTTAACGGAAGCCCCGATTGGTCAGAGTGGTGGGGAAAAGAAGAGGTGAAATCAAAAGTAAAGCTTTCGAAGCTATGATCTATTTCGAAGTTCTCTTGGCTGAAGATCTAGGTAGCTCTTAGAAGAGCTGCAGGTAATCTTTAGGAATGATTGATATGAAATTTGTAATAATGAATATGTCAAGTCTGTTAGCTTAGGTTGTAGGGTGACTAACATATTGTTGATGTATTAAATGCATAGTAGGCTAGTAATATGATTCTTCAACCTGGGAGATAAAGCCAATTGCTTCTTCGTCCAACAGTCATCACTTCGGCCAAGACTCTATAATACAACATTTTTTAACACTTGAATCTAATGCAACTCTTTACACTTAAAGCTATTTTTTGTCTTCTCTCTTGTTTATTTCACGCTCTTGTTTACTTAAGTTTAGATTATCTTACTTTAGTTGAGTTGTTCATGATTGATTATTAATATGCAATCATCTTTAAATATATCGCCGGTGTCTGAACATTTCATCTCGTGTCTAAAGCATCTTCCCACGTCCATATATAGTAAACTCCTCTGACCAAGTCTTCGGTCAAAATGTGTTGAAATTTGTTTGTGTGGATGCTAGTGGGCCCGACATCTATTGTCCTCGTCACCCTTACAAAAAACGAGGTCAATAGATTTGCGTCATCTGTGAAAAACTCACCACTACAACGCTAAATATCCCCATGGAAAAAGCTCACTTGAAAAAATCACCCAAAAAAAATTCCCCTTGAAAAAGGCATTGTTCTTGAAGAAATAACAAATGGAAGTTCGAGCTAAAAACAAAGCTCTTGAAAATTTTTTGGTGCCACTACACAAAAAATAATCTACGAAAGATTTACTTAGCGTTCCCCTTATTTAAAGAAAAGAATTGGGGAATAGCCTTTAGTACTGAAGAAGAAACGGCTCCTAGGAGTCTACCCACCAACCTCCTACCTCTGGTCGGCAACGTCTCCATCAACAACACAAGTGAGGAGGGAGAAGACTTGTCGCCTAGCTTACGAGGAAAGTGGCCACCATGGCTTCAAACATGATGAATGTAACATGGCGGAACATGACCATGCAGCAGTTCTTCATGCAAATGCAAGTTTTAGGATAGCAAATGCCCTACTTTACACCTCCAGATGAGCCACTTCGTCAAGAAGAAAACGAAGTTCAAAGCTAAAGGGCTCCTTCCTACCGATCGCCAAAGAAAGAAGCCCTCAAGAGAGGGGGGTTGAAGTTGACACCTCTGCTAATTATGCTTATAGCCGGCCTTTCGAGGCTCCATTTAACCACCCTCCTCACTATGAGCTTTAATGACATCCTTAAATGACTAATGTATTTGATAGGATGGATACACCTGGGCCTAGAAATACGACAACCCAACAGCCAGCACCTAGGAATAGGCTTCAGCAACCACCTCCTACTACAGCGTATGAACATATGTAGCACTAGCATGAATCGCCTATGAATGGCGCTAGAGGAGATAATTGCATAATGAGTAGAGTCAAGCTAGACCCTTATAACCTTCTCCGGTGATACATGATGAGGATGATTATGATGGTCATCAAAGATCATATAATCTTGATGACGATGATGATAATTTGCCATTTTTGAAGGGTTGAAAACATTAATGTCCCTAGCAAATTCGCACCTCCAAACATCCCCATCTATAATGGAAGGGATGATCTAACTGGCACGTCAACAATTACAAGACCCATATGACCCTAAGAGGCTCCTCGCCTGTTGTAAAGTGTAGAGCTTTCCACCATCCTAAGCAATGGTCTAGTATGGTAGATTGCCCACAAGAAACATTAGGAGTTGGCCTCATGGCAAAATTTGCAGCAAGCAAAGAAGGTAATACACCCATTCAGTCACAGATAAGATGACCTATTGTGAACAGGTCACAAATAGGGAAGAGTTATTGGCTCTCAATGGAGGGCTTAACATGAATACCTCTTTTGGGGGGAGTATAAAAGATAAGAACCCTGCCAATTATCATGCTTTGGTGGAATTAATGAGGAAGGAGATTGTTAATAAAAGGACTTATTGATCGAAGAAATAGGGTCACCTAAAGACTCCTGACACTTAACAGACAAAGGGCAACTAGACCTACCTCCAACTTGGCCAAGCAACAATGGAACTAGGTTAGCAACCTAGTCGCACCAATTGCCAGCCAAGCACTGGCTTCAATAACTTTGAATAAAGTTCCTACACTTGCCTAGATATAGGTCCGAAGTACCTCCAACATTGCGCATGCAAAAATTCTTACAGCCATGATACAATCGATTGTAGAGAAAGAACGTGGCCCCCATCAATTTAACAATCACAGGAGAAATCAAATGAATGATCGTCGCATATAAAGGAATGCACCCCCGCCTAGGTTAGCTCAATAGCTCAAGAGAGAGGAAGTGAGGCCCAACATGAAGGAAGTTACCCCTCGCCATAATAGGAGAAATGAAAGGGCTAGAGACAATCGAAGGCAAAAGGAGCCCCCAATAGACACAAACGTCGGACCAGTCAAGGAGTTAGATACTATCTTTGGAGGCCCATATATGGGAGGCAAAACGAGGAACGCCCAAAGAAACTATGCTAAGAAAGAAAAAGACCATCCATTTAACAGCCCACAGGGCAAGAGAAGTGTAGAACCAATTACTTTCTCACAAGAGGATACTTATGGCCTGCACTACCCCCATTGTGATGCTCTAGTTGTCAAAGTTGTTGTGGCACGAAATGGACTAATGTGCATGTTGGTGGACAATGGAAGCTCCGTGAACATCCTATTCGGAACTACTTTTGATAAAATGGTGGTAGACCACGAGTTAACTCATATAAATTCCCCTCTGTATTGATTCGCTGGTGATATTATCATCCTAATGGGTAGAATCTTCTTAGCGGTTGAAATGGAAGCAACACCACAAGTAGTGCATCATATCATGAAATTCCTAGTAGTAGACAGTCATTGAGCATGGCATCATCACAGTTAGAGGTGACTAGATGGAAAGTAAGGAATATTATTTGAACTCCTTGCGCAAAGCAGAACAATGTGACATCAACAAAGATTGATGTACCTAAAGAAGGTCTGATTCCTAAATAAGGAGGAGACGTCAAAATGATAGATATCCCTGAAGAAGAGATAATATCTGAAGAAAACGTTATTTGTGACCAATTAGACCCACGCATTATTGAATCTGATTCTCAAATTGCTCTGATAGATGAGCTGGAAAGCTTCCCCGTATACTCGAAGGATCCAAACAAATCATTACAAGTAGGGAAAGACCTACCACCTGAAGTTAAGGATAAGTTGAAGAATTTATTAAAAAATAACTTGAATGTCTATACCTGGAGGCATGAAGATATGGTGGGCATTGACCCCAAAGTTAGTTTCCACCATCTAAAAATAGATCCTAAAGCTCTCTTCCATAGACAAAAAGAAGGGCTTTTAAATCGAAAGGTATGAGGCTCTAAAATAGGAGGTGAAGAAGTTAATAAACAATGGCTTCATCAGGAAGGCTACATACCCTAAGTGGATTTCCAACCCTATCTAGTAGGAAAAGCATAACGGCAAGTGGATTTCTCCAATCTTAATCAATTTTGTCCAAATGACAGCTTCCCACTCCTTTAAATCGATCGACTTTTAGATTCCATCGTAGGGCATGAGTTTCCTAGTTTGATGGACACCTACTCTGGGTACAATCACATTCCCATGCACCTTACAGATTAAGAGTGTACCTCGTTAATCACACAGAGGTTTTTATTACTATAAGGTAATGCCATTTGGGTTGAAAAACATCGAAGCTAAAACAATGGAAATCTACGTAGATAACATGTTGGTTAAAAGCTTAAAGAGCAAGGACCATGTGCATATAGACACCACTTTCCAAATATTGAAAAGATACAGGATGAGGTTAAACCCTCTCAAATGAACTTTTGGTATTACCTCTAGAATGTCCTTAGGTTACATGATCAACAGAAGAGGTATTAAGGCCAACCCTGAAAAGATCAATGCCTTATTAGAGATGAGGTCTCCATAAAAAGTTAAAACCAAAGGAGATGCAAAGCCTTACCAGCCATGCAGTATCCCTAAGTCGATTGGTCTCTAAATTAACAAACAAATGTCTCTCATTCTTCAAAATCCTAAAAGGAGGAAAGAAGTTTCAATGGATAGAGGAATGAAATAGGGCTTTCTAAGGGCTAAAAATTTTTTTAGGATGGATCCACCTCCTTTCGAAACCACAGGCTGGTGAGCCTCTTCGGCTTTATCTTGTTGTAAAAGACGAGGTCATCAATTCGATGTTGGTGAGAGATGAAGGTACCTAGCTACCTATTTATTATGTAAGCAAGGCCTCTTTTACAAGTTGAAACCTGGTATCCAGATATGAAGAAGCTCGCTTTAGCTCTTGTAACCACCTTCCCAAAGTTGAGGCCATATTTTCAAACTCATTCCATACATGTACTAATCAACTTCTCACTCAAGAAAGTTATGCAAAAACTAGAAGCTTCAGGAAGATTGATAAAATGGGCTATAGAGCTTAGCAAATTTGACCTTGTGTTCAAGGCAAGGACTTCCATCAAAGGCTAGGCCCTTGTAGACTGTAACAGAATTTGCCAATATCCCTAAAATGGAAGAAACGATGGAGCAAGTAGAACCTCCTACATGAAATTTATTCGTAGATGGTTCCTCAAGAGAAATGAGAGTAGGGACAAGTGTTGTCTTAGTTAGTTCAAAGGTCGAACCCTTAATTGTGCAATAAGGCTCGGCTTCAAAGCCACAAACAATGCTGTGGAGTATGAAGCCCTCCTAGCTAGCCTTCATTTGGTAAAGGAGACATAAGACAATAAGCTACTTATAAGTAGTGATTCCCAACTGGTTGTTAACCCAGTGAATGGAAACTTCATCGCCAAAAACAAAGGAATGGTTGTATATCTCAAACTAGTCGTGAATCTCCTTCATTTATTCAAAAAAAATTGAACTAGAACAAGTCCCACGTAGAAAAGATGCTCATCCCGACGATCTCTCCAAGCTAGCAAGCAAAAGGGATTCAAAATTACTAAAGGTAGTGCCTATTGAGCACCTCCACAAGTTATTAACGGACAAAGAAGATGAGGTAATGTAGATAGAAAGAATTCACCTATGGATGTGGTCTATAATGGTCTTTCTCAAGGATCAGATCCTATCCCAGCATAAGGAATAAGCTTATAAACTCAGAAAAAAGTGCAGCTCATTTTGCATTCCAAGATGATGTCCTACACAAGCATGGTTTCTCCATGCCTCTTTTAAGGTGTACGGGAGGATAAGAGGCAACATATATCTTGCGAAAAAGCACGAAGGGATATGTGGTGATCATATTGGAGGAAAAGCACTTGTACATAAAGTGTTGAGACATGTGTATCACTGGCCCACCTTGAAAAAAATGAAATTTAGTTTGTTCGAAGATGTGATAAGTGCCAACACTTCTCAAATTTCAAAAGATAACCCTCCCAGGAGCTCAATGTGGTATCCAGTCCATGACCATTTTCCAAATGGAGTATGGACCTCATATGTCCCCTCCCTAAAGAAGAGGAAGTGTGAACTTTGTGATTTTCATCTATTAAATGGGTAGAAGCTGAATCGTTGACTAAAGTCATTGAGGTAAACACCTTCAAAATCATATGGAAGGATATCATATGTAGGTTTGGCATTCCTTGCTCGATTGTAACTTACAATGGGTGATAATTTGATAACAAGAAGGTCAGGGACCTATGTGAGAAGCTTGGGATTAAGAAGCACTTCTATACCCTTCATCATCATCAAATCAATGGACATGTGGAAGCTGTCAACAAGACCATAAAATACAACATTAAAAGGAAGATGGATACTTCGAAAGGGACATGGGTTGATGAATTATCCCAAGGTCTTATAGGCAATCCGAACCAATAGCAGAACCACCATAAGATAGACTCCTTTCTCTATGGCCTATAGACCAAAAGCTATGAGTCCAGTAGAAGTAGACCTACTCTCTTCTCATCGCTTACACTTTAATGAGATATCCAGCGATAAGTTGAGAACATATTAGCTTTTCTTCCTTGATGAAAAAGGGATGTAAAGGTGAAGAATAAGACATATCACATAAACGACTTGGTTTTGAGGTGGGTTTTCTCATCATCCAAAGAGCCAGGTGCGAGCACCCTAGGCCCCAACTAGAAATGTCTTTGTTGTATCATAGAAGAGCTAGGACTTGGCATCTATAGGATTGAAGACCTAGAAGGGAAGATTCAACCCCATCCATAAAATTCTGAGCACCTTAGGAGTTACTATCAGTAGAAAGATCCTGCTTAAATGATGTTCCTAAACCTGTGTAAATTTTTCTCGAATCGATGAAATAAAACTTGTACAAGTAATGCCTTAACACCTTTCGCACCTCCCATAAATGAGGCTTAATCGTCATGGGAGAAATCTGTACATGGATGCACTAAACTCCATACAGGGAAGCATGGACAAACTCGCATACCTCCCATGAAAGAAGTTGAATCATCATGAGAGAAACATCTATTTTTATAATCTAAATAACCTTTCATTGTGGTTAACGCACTCTGACCTGCCTTAATGGCCTAGACCAGGTCAATAATATTGGGAATGGCTACACCCATTTCTAAGGCTACAGTACTAAGATCTACATGTCCCCCCCAAAATTTGAAGAATTCATGATTTGAAGAAAAAGAAAAGTGAAGTGTAAGTTAAGGAATACTTACGAAATTGAAGAAAGAACAAGGAAGATTACCGAATTTCTTAGAAGTGCCCTAAAAAGTCTCAACAGTTCTAAGAATTCAAAGAAGTTCAGAATATTTGGAAGTTTTCTTTTGCAAAGTAAAGAACTAAATGATTCGAGAATTTGTCTTTTATAGGAAAGACTTATCAACCTGAGCCGTTGGATTTGGATCTGGTACATCCAGTCATCCATTTAATATTCAATATGAACCGCACATCATATCTGGTGCTTCGCATTTAACGAATTAGATCAACGCGTCCATTTCATGCACTTACAAGCAATCGGTGCCTAGAAACATGCATACAACACTCATCATTACGTATTAAAGGCGGCGACAGCTACGCGTATAGGAAGTTGAACCGTTTCAAATGTCTTTTCTTGAAAACGTACAAAACATCAAATCATTTAAATACAATAATTGAGGAGACTGTTCACTCTCTCAAAACATTTTTAAAAAAAAGTTACAACTTCAGCAAAAAATCTCATAGACAACTTCGGACAACAAGGGCTCAACTTCCTTTAACATAAATTCAACAAAAAGAATTTCGAAGTGGACAACTTCTGACAACAAGGACTTCAGCTCTTTTGTTAAAAACTAATTAAATATTTTTTACACAGCTTCACCACATAAGGACTTCATCTCCTTTATTAAAATTTGGGTAAATCATACGGCAATGACATTTCCTACTTCAGGGCTTCAGACAACATCCACGATAAGTACTTATGAAAACTCTAATTAGGTCATTTTACTTTCAAATTCTAATTATAATATAAATATTTATATTTAGAATTGGGGGACTGTTGTGTTGTGTCAAAAAACTGGCCACTATTGGAAAATAACCACCCCAACAAAAACTTCTAACAAAAGAAGTCTATGCATTGTATTAATAATCATACATGAACTTGGGGAACTGTTATTAAGCCTCGCCACTAAGGCTTCAAACTAAGCTTACGTGGTAGTCCATGTGGAGGCACAAGTCGAAAGTTAACTAAAAGTCAATAGAAGCCCCAATTGGTCAAACTGACAGAGAAAAGAAGTGGCGAAGTCAAAAGGAAAGCTTCTGAAGCTCTCCGTTCAGAAGCTCGTTGGCCAAAACTCTCGCTAGCTCTTAAAAGATCTGCAAGCGATCTCCAAGATTGATTGATATGATGTTTATAATAAAGAATGTGTCTAGTTTGTCATCTTAGATTGTAGGGTGGCTAACCCATTGTCAATATATTAAATACGTAGAAGGCTAGTGATATGACGCTTCGACCTGGTAGATGATGCTACGTGCTTCTTCATCCAACAGTCACCACTTCAACTATAACTCTATAAATACCAAATCTTGTAACACTTGAATCTAATGCAACTCTTTACACTTAAAACTATTATGTGTCTTCTCTCTTGCTTATTCCACATTCTTGTTTGTTTGAGTTTAGATTATCTTGTTTTAGT
The DNA here is from genome assembly GCA_903798395.1 of Fraxinus floribunda. Taxonomy (NCBI): domain Eukaryota; kingdom Viridiplantae; phylum Streptophyta; class Magnoliopsida; order Lamiales; family Oleaceae; genus Fraxinus; species Fraxinus floribunda. The sequence continues at coordinate 22,137 of CAIGRS010235298.1, read as the reverse complement.
TGAGTTGTTCGTGATTGATTATTAATATGCAATCATCTTTAAATAAACTGTCGGTATCTGAACATTTTTGTCTCACGTTGTAAAACATCTCCATATACAGTAACCTCATCTAGCTAAGTCTCAGTTCAAAAAATGTTGAAATTTGTTTGCGTAGATGCGAGTGGATCCAACATCTGTTGTCCATGTCACCCTTACAAAAAAGAGGTGAACACTGCTTATAAAATTTGAATTAACTTTAAAGAAAAACTTATCTCGAAAAAATATTATTACTGTGTAACGACGAGTAATGATGGGATATATGTAGTATGACACCTATACTACAATTAAAACATGATCAATATGTTTTATTAAAAGATATTTAAAATAAATAAGAAAGTAATATTAATAAAATAAAAGAATTTAACTTGCCTTTTATTTTATTTAAGAATTATAAAAAAATTATATGTTCAAATGAGAAAGTTGTTATTTTATTAATAGAAAAGAATCTATAAATAAAAAGTATATAACACCACAAATATAAAAAGCATTTGTAACCAAAAAAAAAAATGTGTGATATGTACCAACTTATATGAAGTTGAATAAAATGTCTTGAACACAATAAATTTTCGATTGAATTCATCCACGTTAAAATTAATCGTTAATAATTAATCAAATGGGAGAGATTCACTCTTCGACATAACTAAATTCTAATTTTGAAAGAATAAGTTATCTTATATTCTTGATTCTTTACGTCATGTTCACAAAAGATAAATATGTTTGAATTTAAAAGATGGATAAAACTATTTATAGAAAGTTGAGCAAATAGGTCGAGATTGAAAAAAATAAAAACAAAGTAAAATGGATAATCCTTGCGTAATAGTCAACATAAAAGGAGAGCAGCAGCTATTAAGCCTATACCATGACTGACGTCAACCCATCTTCTCCTCATCCTCTCCTATGAAAGAGGTTAATATTTTGCTGCCCCTTTTCGATTCTTACTTTTTTTAACAAATGTATGCCAAATCATGTGATATAGACATCGATATGACTCGACAATACGATGATAATTTAGTTATTGTGTTTCTAGTTTTCATGTAATATGTAGTATGGTGTTTATTATTTTTTATTTTATAAAATCAAACCTATATTTGCTCAATGAATACATTCAACTTATGAAAAATCTTCATATGGATTCGATGTACTTTTATCTTTAACTACGGATCCAACATTCAATGTGGGTTCTCAAATAAGAAAAATGGATCACTCCTTTTCTTCGGAAAAACCCAACCAAAGAATTTCATTATAGATAGGATATTAGTTGAATAATTCTATATGGAACTAGTGGTGTGTATCAATAGAATTGTTGATCTCAAAATCTATTGGATCTAGTGGTTAATAGGATCTCGACCACATCTGTGTCAACGTAGGCATCACCTGTATGCTGAAATACACCATTAGGGTGCAAACATCAATGGTTTGGAAAAAAAAAAAAAAAAAAAAAAAAAATTTAATCAAACCTCCGCACGCGGAGGTTTGGGACCTTGGAACCTCCGCGCGCGGAGGCCCTTAATTTTTTTTTATTTTTTTTTAACTCGCACGGTTTCAGTATATTTTTTCTGGCTTAAAAAAAAAAAAAATGTTCAACAACATTTTGTACTCCGACAATCAAGTCGAAACGGGATAAAATGAGTGCTAGAGAGATAGGTGATGGAGATCTTACTAGAGTCTAGAAAAATGTATCTTGAGCGTAAAATGAACTCGTGTATACTCAATTTTACTCCGTCATCTTATAGGCACACAAATTTTATCAAATGTGCATTTTATTGCTATTGCGAGTATGGAATTTGCATGGAAATAAAATAAATTTTAGGTAATTCAATTGCCTAGAATTTATTTGTATGAAAAATATTAATTAAATGTGTTTGATTGATTAAATTTTCAACCTAGAAAATATTATAATTGTCCATTTTTTATTGGTGGATAGATTATAGATGTGATAGATAAGAGCAAGAAAGAGTGGGTGAATTACTTGTAGAATATTAACTACCACTCTGGTTCTCCCTATAGAATGTTTTCTTTGTTTTTGGGAATATATGGTCATGTAACCAAAAATTGAAAAATATTATTCTTGAAAAAAATTGCCAAACACATCAAAAGTAGAAATTTGAGTAGAAAAATGACAATTTTTATAGAAAATAAAGTAAGTCAAACACGTTATAACATTTTAACCAAATATTTCATCAAATTTTAGCATGATCGGTTGAAACTTTTATTAAAAAAATATATTATTAATTTGTATGTTCTGAATGTTGGTGGCTGGTTCATGAATCCAATGAACACTAAACACTGAAAAAGCAAAGGGGCAGGTAGCTATGTGGGTTTTGTGCCACGTATCAAGTGACGTGGCAACCATTGCTGCTCAAAACCAAATAAATACCAACACCTCTCAACTCTCACCATTCCATTTTTCCTTTCCCTCCTCATATCTTCCATTTATCTTCCTTGTTACATCATTTTCCTTCTTAAGTAAACTTCCAACAAACAAAAGTTTTAAGACTTACTGTGAAACAATGGCCAATGGAGAACACTCCAAAGAGTCTTCTTGGGATTCAAATTCTATCTTCTCCTCTTCTTATCCCATTACCCTCAAGGTAAATATTTTTCTTCTACACATACATATATACCCACAAACTTATATATCTATAATAATATTAAAGAAGAGAATACGCTTAAAATCTTGATTAACTGATGTGTTTAAGGTTTTGATGGGGTGTTTTAATGCAGTTCATCGACGTGAGCTATGGAGTAAACCTGGAGAACAGCAATGAATTTGGAACAACCAGTCTGAGAAAGATGTTTACAGGGGGGCCCACATCATCATCTGATGTTGAGAATCAGACGGCCAGGAGTAATCAAGAAAGAACAATCTTAAATGGGATCACGGGCATGGTGTCTCCAGGACAAATCCTGGCTGTCCTTGGTCCCTCCGGCAGCGGCAAATCAACGCTCCTAAATGCCCTATCCGGCCGGCTCCACCATGGCCACGGCCTCACCGGATCAATCCTTGCTAACAACAAGAAATTAACTAAATCTACCAGAAAAAGAATCGGGTTCGTCACCCAAGATGATGTTCTATACCCACATTTAACAGTCCGTGAAACCCTAATTTTCTGCTCTCTGTTAAGGCTTCCAGTTACTCTCTCTAAAAATGAGAAAATTTCCATGGCCGAATCAGTTATTCACGAACTGGGTCTTGCAAAATGTGAGAATACAATTATTGGGAACAGTTTTATTCGAGGAATTTCAGGTGGAGAAAGAAAAAGAGTAAGCATAGCACATGAAATGCTGATAAACCCTAGTTTGTTAATTCTCGACGAGCCGACGTCAGGATTGGATTCCACTGCGGCTTTCCGGCTGGTGGAGACGCTGGGGTCACTTGCAGAGAAGGGGAAAACAATAGTTACGTCAATTCATCAGCCGTCGAGCCGAGTTTACCAGGCATTTGACTCGGTGGTGGTTTTGTCTGAAGGGAGGTGTATATATTTTGGTAAAGGGAATGAAGCCATGAATTATTTTGAATCTGTTGGGTTCTCTCCTAATTTTCCCATGAATCCTGCTGATTTCCTGCTTGATCTGGCTAACGGTACGTATATTTTCTATCTATATTTACTACTTTGTATTGAATAAGACTCGTATACATGCGTTTCTCGATCCAATGGCCAGATAAAAAATTTCGCCATTTACTTTACGAGGGAACATTAGTTATAATTCTCTGAAACGATCGTAAATTTGGACCTAAGATCAATTCTAACGTTTTTCTTTCTGTTTATACGTATGTTGAATTTGTTTATTAGTTGGGTGGTATATTTATTTGTTGTCTCTACGTATACATGCACCGAAAGGTGCACAGTTTATTTGATACGTTGAATTGAATAAGACTGTACATTACTTTGAATTTAGTGTATCGAACTTATTCTCGAGTGTATAATTAAAGAATTATTCTGTGTTTGAATACTGTAGGGCAGGAAAGTTTGACTTAATAGCTGCTGAAGTTTTACTCATTAAAGGCACAACAAAAATTTAGGTAGCATTAATTAATGTTTCCAGGTTTTTCTTTGTCGTGTTGTTACACTTTAGATTAGCTTAAGAGGCATTATACGGTCCAACAGTAAAAGAGTAATGTCATTCATTTTGAGTTATTAACACAGTTTAGATAGCGTTAATGTAGCATTAAATAATATATAACATTGAGACACCCATTAACCGGGCAAATGACATTGAGACACCCATATGTGTCATCCCATTGTTCCACCTTTAGCAAATATGGGCTGCCGGCGGTAGTGATGGTGCGGAGATGGCCGCCGCGGTGGTGATTCTTGAAGAGTTGGTGAGATGGAAAGATGGGTGGTTTTCTTAGCCAAAACTTAGTGGAGAAAAGTAATTAGATACGTCGTGGCTTTTGCATCTTGAGGCTAAAGTGCTTAGGAAAGTAACTTTCATGCACACCACGTGGCTAATAGCTAGAGAACCATGTCTTTTCTTCGCTTTTTTGCTTTTGCAGTTGACCCAATAGTTTTATCCGTACTTTTTTTGGGTTATAGTGTTGCTAGATAAATATAACAATTAGACTAAAGTAAAGCACTTGTGAGTTTAGAATTGATCTCCTATTTTAGTGTACATGATAAAAAAATTTCATCGTTTATGTGACAAGAGAACTGTAGTCACGTCAGCAGTGATAAGTTTTTATTTTATCCACTGAAAGTATCCGCTGAAGGCAGGAAATCAGAACTATTTATTATTTTCCTTTTTTCCCCTTAAATAGGCTTACCAATCTAGTGTTTTTTTAAGGAATTCATTGGTAAATTATATACAATAATCCTAAACGGATTAAGGAAGCCTAGTGAAAAGAAGCTTGAGCTACTCAATTTATTTTGTTCTACCATGAGTTCGACCACATTCGACACTTTGATCCTTTATCTTTTTTGGGTAGTGTCGACAGGTTTTTTTAATATTCAATCCTTTCTAACTCGGAGAACAAAACATTTCGAATTAATGTAGTTATTTTTACAAGAATATTATGAGCACATTCTTTAATTTTAGAATAAAAAGTAGAACTAAGAAGATATTTAAATATTTTAAAAGTAAGATTAGGTGTCAAACCTAAAATAAGAATCGATCTTCTTTAATTGATGAGTGATAGTCATTACTCATTAAAGACATAGATTAGTTGTGTAGAATCAATAATATAAGATTGCCAGCTAATCATCTTTAAGTATCTTATGCTAGTTTTGATGGAAATTAAGACCCATATGTATTCTTCCAAATTTTAGATTATTAATCTATAATCGAGTTCCTCCCCTTTCTTTTTTAAAAAGTGTTTTTTCCCGTTTTGATCGGAATAAATTTAATTATTCTTTGATTTGACCCAAAAAGTTAAAAAAGTAAAAAGTGAATTGTCGATATTTGAAACTTATCTCGTCAGATGGACTCTTCCTCCACATTTTTATTAGACTATACATAAATCTTTACTAAGACAAGATCGCGCTTTAAATTATTTTGATTTAATTTCTTTGGGGTTGTCGAATGATTAGTTAGCTTGGCCCCAACTAGGATTTATAAAGTTCCTTCCATTTTTTTTATTTTTTTTATTTTTTATTTTTTAGCCATCTTACTCTTTATGTTGTATAAATACAAATATCAAATTATTGAATATTTTTTGCCGACACGTCACTCCATATTTTTGTGTTCTTAGACCAGTGGAATAAGTTGTCATTCTATCTTTTTCTTCAATAATTAATAGAATGGTGGGATGGACTGACATGTCACTAAACCAAGTTTTATTGCAAAATAATGATAAAATAATAGTTGGTGGTGTGGACACCATTTGACTTGAGACAACGCTAAAATAGGTTTTGCGCCCTTAATTTATTGTTGGACAAAATGATTATAATACCTAATTAAAGAAAATGTGACAACATTCCTTACGTAGGATAGCATATGATACCCTTTTTTTCCAAGAATATTTTTGCAATTGCTCATTCATGGCTCCACAAATCCACCCTTTATTATTTTATTTCAGGAACAATTTACCTAAAAAAAAAAAAAAAAANTTAACGAGATTTTTAACTTCTTTTTTAATACTGTGTAGTACTATTCAATTCTCAATATGATGTATTAGATTGTGCAAATTGGGACTATTTAATCACGATGCTATATAATAGTGTGCTACATGATTTTAGATATTTAATACTTACCTTCTATAGGTTTTTTTTTGGAATATTATTCTCATTTTTAGTTCTTCTCTCATCCTTTTTGTGGGTTGATAAGAGTCTCGGTATGCCCGAACAAAATTGGGAAAATAAAAATTAAAAAATCGTTGCTCACATGGGTTAGCTCAACATGTCGAAATATAATTCGTTCTAGGTGAGACCCCACTTTACATGGTCAAGGTCGTATTGAGTACCTTTTATAATAGTTTTCTTACTTTAGTTTCTTAAAAAATAATGTATTACCTAAAAAGTAGTGTCATTTTTTATTTTTTTTCCTTTTTCTTCTTTATACGAAAAACAATGTGTTAGGGACCTTAGGGTGCTTTCCACCGAATTGTATGTGATTAAATAATGAAACAAAGGAAGTGGAGTTGGATGGCCAAATCCATCACCAACATTATGTTGAGTGGACTCACACCTGGCCACCAACCTTGGACAGCTTTAGTTCTTGCTACTTGGCACTAATTCTTAAGAGATCACACTATAAATAATTGGTGGATAAATTATAGAAAGAACTTTTGTTTCTCTAAGAGATTCTTATATATAAAAATGACGCGACAGATTAGAACGAGGGGTAGACAAGTCTAACTTGACTTCTTGTAGTTAGATTGGTTTTTCCCATAGATCGATGTAGTATTGAATCGAATTGAATGCAAAAAAATGATTATTGTAGATGACTAACTTTATTGAGAGAAAGAATTAGTTATTGTTGAGTTGTTGTAATTGATGCAGTTATACCAATGCATGGCTCGGTTGTTAAGGTGTGTTGTTCATACGGCACAAAAGAGAAATAGGTCTTATTTACTGAGTTGTTCGATATTTTTATATATATTTTTGTTCTACAATATATGATTAAGCCCTTTTTTCCATGTGCAGGGGTGTGCCAATTTGACGGGACAAGGGACAAAGAGAAGCCTAATGTGAGACAAAATCTAGTATCCTCTTACAATGCTGTACTGGCTCCAAAGGTGAAGGCAGCCTGCTTGGGTAACACAAGTGTGGCACTAAAAGAGATGGTGATTGTGGGAAAACACAACACTTGTGAGTACAATCAGAGTTTTGTGACTAGTTTTTCGACGTGGTTTGATCAATTTATCATTCTTCTTCAACGAAACATGAAAGAGAGAAAGCATGAAACATTTAACTCTCTGAGAATTTTTCAAGTGATCGCAGCCTCATTGTTAGCCGGTTTCATGTGGTGGCACTCTGATTATCGGGATATTCAGGATCGTTTAGGACTTCTTTTCTTTATTTCCATCTTCTGGGGTGTTTTACCATCTTTCAACGCTTCATTTGCATTTCCTCAAGAGCGAGCTATTTTCGTTAAGGAAAGAGCTTCGGGAATGTATACACTATCGTCCTATTTCATGGCCCGTATTATGGGGGATCTACCCATGGAGATGATTCTCCCCACATTATTCCTCGCAATAATTTATTGGATGACTGGGCTAAAACCCGATTTGTGCACATTTTTGCTGACCTTAATGGTGCTGCTCGGTTATGTACTTGTATCTCAAGGAATCGGCCTTGCTCTTGGTGCATTGATCATGGATGCCAAGCAAGCGTCAACTGTGGTAACTGTCACAATGCTAGCATTTGTTTTAACAGGAGGATTCTACGTGCACAAGGTACCGGCTTTTATATCGTGGTTAAAGTATGTTTCGACCACATATTATAGCTACCGGCTTCTGATCAACGTCCAATATGGAGACGGGACACAAATTTCCTCCTTGCTCAGGTGCTCTACCAATGATGGTCAAGAGAGAGCCATCTGCAAATTTGTCAACCAAGACATTGTAGGACAAATGAATCCAGCAACGACTGCTGGCATTTTGCTCATCATGTTTGTAGGATATAGACTATTGGCATACATAGCATTGTGGCGCATCAGAGCTTGAAATAATCGAGTCGGGATGTTGAATCGTGCTCTGCTAAGGCTTTGGATAACCAAATATACAAATCAATGATTGATCGATTTGTTGATTTGTTGTTGATGTACTGGTACAGCTACTGAATTTTCTAACTTTATCGCTTAATCAGGATGAGTAGGTTGAAAATGACTGAATGTGGAGAATATTTAGGCTAATTTCTGAATGTTTTTACTTCCAAATTGCAAGACTTGTAAGCATGTGATCGTTCATAAGAACTCATAAAAAATTATGTTTCTTCTTAATAAAAATTGAACTGCTGCTTTCCGTGAATTTAAATCAATCACTCCAGGTAGAAATTCCCATGAGAAATACGCTCGAGTGCACACATTTTTAACACAGGCGTGCAATATTTTCCACCACTTTGCTCAAATAATTACTGGAAAATTCAACACAGTTAAATCTTTAATGAGATGTAAAATTTTGCAGAACCTTGAGCTGGTATTCAACTTCATAAATATTTGGAAGTGGGGTGGGGTGGAGGACAATGCACAATCATTGTTATGGAAGAAGTAACAATTTCGAATATTTTAAGGATGATAGGATCATTGTCAATGGAAAAACTAGTAAGAATCCAAATGTCGACAATGTGAAATGGCATCACACTAAAATTTTGATTGATCCTCAGCAAACGCTAACAAAAAGTTCAAAATTGAAGACTTAAGTTCTCTGGACTCGATACTATTTTTTGTTTCGAAAACACCCTTCATTATATGAGTGTACATTCTTTCCAGCTGCGGAATGCCATAATCTGTTGTACGCTCTATAAGTAGCTGCTTGATGGAGTCGACTTTACTCGAAATCTCTCCATCAGACATGGTAACATCTTGGGATGTGTAACCACTATTATGATCAGGACTTTGATGCTGTTGGCCATCATTATGCGAGCTTTCCAGCGGCTGATGCTTTAAGCCATCTGCTTCGGGATCTTCAGATGACTTTGGCGGCACTGAATCCTGAGACTGTAATACCTCTTCTGCTGCCAGAGCAGAGATTCAAAGGTTTATATCACCAGCGTATGGAGGAATTTTATCATTATAAACATGAGAACGAGCTCTTAAGAAATATAATTAGCAATAAAAGCATGGTTCTTGTTTCATTTTTCTCATGCTCGGTTCTCTATGGTATGGACGTCTTGGATTGGAGTAAGAGAGCGTAAGACTAAGTTTCATTACCATTGAGACCCCTAAACTACACCTATGCTCGAGAGATAACTGTCACTCATAAGGGACATATGGATTCTCAAGAGGGAGCCAAGCAGGTGTCATCACTAATGTACAAAAGAGAGGTCATTTCACAATTCTCAGGTAAGGAAAATTTAATACTTGCAAGGCCTTGGAAGTACTGTTGAGCCATGTATATCAAGTATGAATTGCTTCAAACTGCAAAGAAAGGTACTTGGGGACTCAAATTCTAAAAATATGACATCAATGCAAATCAGGAACTTCAAATACACCAATGGTATTGATACTAGAGTGAGAGATCGTGCATGCCTTTCGATCTCTTATCAAACCCAGCGAATTCAGCATCTGCCTACATCAGACCCACAGATATTTAATAAGGACAATTTTGAAGCCTAGATGTCGGCAAGACTCTGACCTATACATGCTATTTGTTAATTCTCCATGGACAAATTTCAGAGAATTCTACAGCATCTAAAATCTCTATCAATTACAATATTTCTACATAATTGTTGCCTGTAATTTTCTTCAGAATAATTGTCTTCTATCTCCTTTCTATTATTTTGGTTGAATAATTTAATCCTCCTGTACTGTATTGTCCTATCCTATTCATGGACAACGTCAAAAGGTGCTTTAGATTTATTAGCAGAAAATTTGATGGAATTCAGACATGTTGTATTGGGTGGAAAGTATAGGTATTGATATTTTTCTTTTAATTTGGGACAGGATTCATAGTTTGCAACAAAAAAACTGCCATTTTTATTTTTTTTTGCCAAAGTTTACTACAGCTACAAGTTTAAATCTAATTATCTAAACTGCCTTTTTCCATGCAATACTTTCATGTGAATTATGAAATGCCTTCTTGATTTCCAAATAGTAAATGTCAACTATGAAACTAAACCCCCGTTTGGCTCCATTATTTGGTATTATAATTTTTGGAATAGTGATTTTTTGGAGAATGGATGGTTGAAAAAGGAAAAGATTTTGATTTACGTGTAATATTATTTTTTTTGGAGAATGCGTTGTTGAAAAGAAGAGAGAAAATGTATTATAATTTTAATGGAAGTCAAACGGGGCTAAATATCATTTAAACCAAGCAACTTGCAAGCCATTAGGAAAAACAAAGTGAACTTTAGCAAATCCCTCTCAGGCTCATCATAAAATGGCCAAAAGCTCATTTAGAATGATAATATATCAGATGTTTGAAAACACATCAGAGTATTGTTTCCATGTTCGCTAAATCAGTGAAGACTCAGTTAACTCATAACTGGTCCTCAACAAAAATTACTCAAAACAAAATTCGTCTACAAAGAAAATTGTAAATAACTTCCAAAAGAATAAAAGTTTTGTTAAGTTCTGTTTGGTTATGAAATTGATTCTTGAATATGCCATAAAACTGAAGAATAGGTAATAGTTGCATTTCATGATGAAAGAAAGGAGAGAGGCCCTATATGTTTTAATGGTAGCCCTTCTCCTTTTTTTTCCTCCTCATTGATTCCCCCACCCTTTTTACTGTTTGAACAAGGTAATGTTGGCAACTGCATATGGCCCATTAGCCCTAACCTAGAAAGCCCAAATATCCATCTTGAAAGGAAGGACCCAACCAAGTTCCAGATGGGGAGACAAGGGGTCAGCATCCCCCATGGCCCTTACAGTTAACCAGAGTCAAAAAAATCTACCCACCTAGGTAGTAATGATAAAAATCCAAGTCTCGTAGAACATGTTTGGCTAAGCTTAGAAAAAGTTACATGGAATCAACTCTTTATTTCCAAACACGCTTGTGTAAATTTGAAGTACAAGAAGTTACATTTTTTTTTTAGTATATATATTGGTGAGAGACTAGGAGCTGATGCTGTATAAATTTGAGGAGCAAAAATTTACCAAATTAAGCTACCACAAAATGGATTATTTTTATCAAGTATTAAATTATAAATATGAGTTATAAATTGTATCTTTTTTTCTTCCTCAAAAGACCCTATAAGAATCTCCCATTGTAGAAAAGTTATTTGAATTTGATACTCACTCTCTCGCTATCTGGACTATTTTGTGATTTTGAAACAGTCTAGTACTAGAGTTACTCATTACAGTCTAATATTCTTTCTTCTTCAATTCTTGTCAAACAGGCACCCAAAGGTTAATTCAACACACGAGAAAAAAAAAATGAAACAAAATGATCCACAGAAAATTAAATGAACCAGCATGAAAATAGAATTGACGTCAAACAATGGAATAAATTTTACCTGTGTGGGAGTTATCAATATGCTTCTTCTGCCTTTTTAGGGACTCGTAGCTTTGATCTAGATTAACTTCTGGCTGCACATTACGAAGACGGGCACTAGCCCGAGTCACAGATGTTGCCTGTACAACAGGAGTTTGTAACAACACAGAGTCCTGCAAATCATCAGGCAAGGACACTGGACCTCCTTCAGCTGCAATCTTGTCACAAAATGCAACCAAAGAGGGATCCATCTGGGATAGCATCCCATGCACCTGGAAAATAATATTTTCATGTCAAATGCAAAGGAGTAGAGATTTAGCTAGAAAATTAAGTGCATTTTTGTGCGCAGTATTGGATAGAACTGGACAATATAATGAACAAGATTTCAGCTTCTTGTTCCTCCCTTATACTATCCTTCCAGTGCTATCCAATCTTCCGTACTGAACATGCCACAAAGTTTTACTAATAGATTGACATACAGCATCTCGAAGCTCGTGAGCTCTACTGACAATCCTCGCTCCATTGTAATCATCTCCATTGTATTTCTAACCACAGGAACAGAAACAAACAAATACTGCTTCACAAGATTGACCAGACAAGTATTTAAAATAGCTACTACAGAAAGTATTTAAGGCATGTAACAAAATATTATGCAACTCATATTCGATTGAGGTGAAATCAGTGTTTAAAAAGGCCAAATCAGGTATTGAGGTTTTTCGCCTCCATTATGCGAGGCACAATTTAAAGCATAAGCCTCAACAAATAGCAATTAATAATTAAAATACAAAATTTTACTCGTGATAGTCCATGAACTATCTAATACATTATAATAAAATATTGCAGATAAATTATATGCCTGATCTGCAACTAGAAACATAAAATGGATTGTCAAATTAACAAATATATATTAACAAAATAGTCATATTAGAACAATTATTATATAAACAAATAATAAACTAATGAACAATTTAAGAATCTTGCATCAAGTGAATATACTGTGTAGCACTATTAACCTTCATTGCATGACTATAATTTTTAAATACACTACAATGTCTATATGATAACTATTTTTACGTGTTTAGCCGTGACTGTCAGTAATATAGTTTTTGAATTTAGAAATATTAAATAAATAGAGCTTTCTCAGGGTATCTTAGTTGAAAATAAAAAACAGAGATATGATATTAATCATTATGACACGTAAAAGGAAATCTATAGTATTCAAAGACAATGTTATGCATGCACCTTAGCATTGGTTAAAATGAGATCGAAATCCTCCAGGAATGCTTTACAAGTGATATACTTCCCACCATCAACACGCTGCAGTAGAGTTGCCATGTCCATAGGATTTTGGATTATTGTTCGATAATTTGGTGCATCTTCATCCATGACCGGATAATGAAAGACACTAAAACGTTTATCATACAGAATCCTGCACGAAGAAGGAAAGGGGAAAAAGGATTCAGATTTTCATGAACCAATGAATGTCTACTGAAAAGCTACAAGAGGTAGAACACGCCAGGCATATTCCACCAAAGCATTTGTCTCACAATATGTTTATCCTTTCCGCCTTGCTTTAACAGCATAAGCCAAGAAAACAAACCCCAAAAGCAAGAATTTTAACTTGAGAAAGCAAAGTCATTGGATTTTTGCCTTTTTTTTCTTTTTCTCCCTTATGGAAAGAGAGGGAAGTGAAAACAGGGTGTGATGAACATCCATGTCAGAATGAACTATCAAATTAAAATAAAACCTGGTTATTGTTTCAAATAGATAATGGAAAACAACAAACAGCTACTGGAAAATCCATCATACTAGATTTCACAAGTGAGATAGAAAATCCAATATCAATTTATTTTATATAACTCACTGAAGGATTAAATAAAAAAACCAATTATGCCTTCATCATGGTCGTACTTGTCCCCTTCATGGGCTTACACTGAGTGAGCAAAACTTTGTTCTTTCTTCGGGTGATAGTAATTTTACCATACCCCGAAATAATGTATATAAATACATACATATACATGTAAAATTGCATTAAGAAAACCTACATTGAGAATGTTCGGTTGCAAGAATTAAACAAATAAAAGGACTTTATCTATGGCTCAAGAAATTACCTATTTAAACTTCATTATGTACACCATAATTTGATGAAGACTGTTGCTAGATAATTGTAATAGCAGTTGAAAGTCACTCAGGCACTTAAAAAATGTTGTCATGGCATATTGTAGTAAAATTATTCGATTAGATTCTTAAAGAGATGGTATTAATACAGGGAAACTTAATTAGGATAACATAGTTAATTATAAATAAGCATGACAAATCCAACGTGATACCACGAAACTATCATAAAATTCAGTTTGCCCATTGAACATCTCTTCCTCACAGTTTTACCAATTCTACTTTCAATTCATTTTCATATGGCCATTCCATCAATCCACCATAGATGTAGGCAAAACAACAACATATTGGAGCTATTCACAAATCAAAACAAAAGAAGTTTTCAGCCAGTTGAATAAATATATCAAAGTGTAGTTACCTTAGCGAAATGAACAAAATAAAAAGAAAAAATCTCGTTAACGGTGAGCTTTGATAAGTGGAGTAAAAAGGAACAGAAGTAGTGGGTAAATCGAAATAAAGGGAAAAAAAAAGGTACCACAGCACTTTGAGATTTCAAGGAAGTGTAGTGGCCTCTGCAGGTTACCCTAAATTATATGCTTTGTTAATTAGAAAATTGTTAAGTTCACAAATAATTTGATGATGGTGTTCAAATTGTGGCACCAGATACAAGACACAGAATCATGCAACAAAGATAACATCTCATTGAACTGCAAACCTCATTATCAGCTTGAAACAAAAATTACATTCTGAAAGTTTTATTATTAATTAAAGGTTAGGACTAATAGCTGAAAAGATGTCAAGTCATTTGAACAGAGGTAATCAAAAGATTGATTCCATCAATGAGCAGAAACTTAGGTTATGAGTATCAAAAGTAGATTCATCTGGTATTACTATTAAATTTCAAGTAACTTGTACATAAGCACCCAAGTATGACAACTACATTCAAAACAAAATACCGTAAATATTTCACGAATAATGTCAATATTTCACACAGCAACATCTTACCGATTACAAACATCACGAAGGCACATGCGCATTCGACGAAGAGCGTGCCCCTGAGCTTCAGCTTTGGCCTTTAATTCAGAGGCCTTCGGTTCTATAGCTGCTTTTGGTGCTTTTGGAAGTTCAGGAAGGGTTTCAGGTCTAGAGGAGTTCTTTGTTATACTGTTGGATTCAATTGACAAAGCAGCTTCTATCAGACGGTCAACAAACAAGGACCTATCTTCCTGTGATGGTGCATTTAAATTCAAACTGTCCAGAGGAAGGAAAAAAAGAATACAATTATGGAATGTACCAACTTCTTCGACATTAGAAATCTGGTCTGCTTAAGAAAAGTTATTAGGAGTGCTGATGATCTTGGATAGTAGCTAATTTAATGGGGGAAAAGTGAAGAAATCACAAATTCTACAATCACATGAAAAATTAAGATAGTATGGATGCTAAAAATCTATACAGAAACACATACAGCATATCACCAAAAAACAGAGCCTCAATCAGAAACAACAATTGATATTTTGATTTAGAAGAGACTACATATACAAGAACAAGTTGATCACAAAACTAGAAAATACATACATGGACAATGAAAAAATGAATAAACAGATATAAAAAGACCAAGGATAAGCTTCTAAAACCCATAATATAACATGTTCAGAAGGAAAATTTCAATATGTTCCATAAAAGGCTTTCCATTTCTTTTTCCACCCTACCATCAAAAACCAGTTGCTTTATGTGTTAATACAACAATCCTTCGTAGATAGTAGTAGATAATACAACTTCATACGACCCTCGGATATGCCTCACCTAGTCACCTTGAAACAGTTTTCTTCAAAGTAAGTCTTTGGTCAACTAAACTTTCTTCACATCAACTACACACCACAAATAAGTATAAAGATCTAAATTCAGACTGATTTTTTTCTCCCATAAAGGGTAAGGATGGTAGTCTAACACCTTTACATGCATATGATGACTAATCTCTTATTCAAGGACATCTATATCAAAATACACGAAATGGAGAATATTCATTAATATTTAAGACTTCAACTATTAGGCAAATTGAATTTTCCAGTATTCAATCTCAGGTGAATTTGGGTATTTTTTTATTTTATTTTTTTGGTGGGGGGGGGCTTAACAGTTCTATTAGTTTCACACAGAAATTTTCAAAATCACAGGTAGTCTATTTCGAAGTTCAATGAATCAGAAACCATCCAAAGTCTATGGTATAGTATCAACATTCAAGAGAACTTGTAAAGGTGATTATTTTGTTGTCAAAATAGAGATGAACTTAGAAAATTACTGATGATGGCTTGAGAAATTTGGTGCCATAACTATAGTGATGTATTTAAGCCAAAGAAAGCATAGTACAATTGATTCCAGCAATTGGGATCTGTACGATTATGTGTAACAAAACAGTTGAATGTACATATATATATGACTCACCAAACTGCCAAAGTGAACATAGAGTAAACATCATATCAATCAACCAAATTATCATGCCTCAAAAGGAAAAGAAATAGCTAATAAGAGGGAATTTTGATAATACTAAAACATACACATTATGTTCTGAAAAAATTGAAGTAGGATTATCGTCTATCTCTGCAAGTTGGGTGGAGGTTGTTCCAAATAGTAATATTGGCAGGTCAGATGGTAGTTCTTCCAACAATATCTGCAATACAGCCCTAAGCTGCAAATGAGCCTGAAGAAACAGAAATTTTCATATAACATGAGTTATGAAACAAGAGAATAATCTATTGTCAATAAGTTGGCAATAAATTAATAAACTTCAAGATTACCCACTCAACCCAAAAAGTTGGACACACACATTAAAAAAAAAAAAAATGCACTCACATTCTCCCACCAAAGGTGGAACTGAGGCAAGTACAGGATTGATGGCATAGTTCTCCTTGCTTCACCAAATACGTGCACCAATGCCTCCTCTGGTGTTTTGGCACCAGGATCAGAAAGTAGTGATGGAAGTGCAAGAGAATGAACAGGAAATTTTTCCAGTTCATGTAAAACTGCAGGTCCCAGATGATCCTGTTTAAGGTTTTAAGTATGCTTAGTTCACTGTGGTCGCTATCAACAATTGATATAAAAAGAGCAAAGACAATTACCAGCCCAACACCTTCGCCACCACACAATAATATCCGAGGTCTATACACGAGAGCAATTGCAGAGCCATAGGAGAGCATTGAAAGCTTGGTCACTTCTGATGAAACTGCAAGAGCAGGGAAGATATGTGATATCATACTCATTGCTTTCTGGAGATATCCTTTTAGGCATGGTGCAACAACTGGTGATAATGGCCGAGAGCTCACGATAGAGCCTCTATGAGCAGCAGGTGTGATTGTTGACATGGCCTCTATAAAGTGATACTTTTCCACATTTACTGAATCAACATCTATTAAGAATTTGTCATCGCTTGTGTAAACTTGAGGATATCTTTCACGAAAAGCACGTATGGCAGCTTCAGTGCACAAGGCTTTTAAATCAGCACCACAATATCCCACACAACTAGCTGCAAGCTCCAATTTCAACTCCCTGGACGGAGGTTGCCTCCACTTGCGAGTATGAATATCTAATATTTCTGCACGTGCTTCACAGCCAGGCAAGGGAAAGTTAAATTCGCGATCAAATCTTCCAGGGCGGCGCAAAGCTCCATCAATGGCATCAACCCTGTTGGTTGCTCCAATCAATACTACTTGTCCCCGAGAATCAAGGCCATCCATCAAGGCAAGCAAAGTGGACACAATGGAGTTGTGAATCTGTTCTTGTTTGCTAGACCTAACAGGAGCAAGGCCATCTATCTCATCAAAGAAGATTATGGAAGGCTGATTCTTTTGAGCTTCTTCAAATAACAGTTTCAATTGTCTTTCAGCTTCACCAACCCATTTGCTCAGCACATCAGCACCCTTTCGCATATAAAAACTCACTTTCTGCCCAGCTTTTGAAGCAGCACAAGCTAATGCTCGCGCAATCAGTGTTTTCCCCGTGCCAGGAGGACCACATAACAAGACTCCCCTAGGAGGGGTAATATTGTAACTCACAAAAAAATCTGGATATAGCAGTGGGAAAAACACCATTTCTTTCAAAGCATCAATATATTCAGAAAGCCCACCTATGTCATCAAAACTCACACTGTCATCAACTTGTAAAGGCTGAATATCAGCCCCTCCCTTGGAGCTTGGCCCAGCAGTTTGAATACCAGAAGTCATATTAGCAAGGGCATCAGTTTGATGAGCCCAACCAGAAGCGGCAGCGTTTAGACCCCATGCTGTTGTCCCATGTATATCTAATCCCCCAAGAAGCATAGAGGGTCCTGATCTGCTGCTACCTCTCCCCCAAGGTATAGGAGGACCTTGATCCAGCTCATCTACAAGAAGAGAATCATCAGAGTCTTCCGTTCGTGTTAGGCGATGACGTTTATGGACACGCGATCCACCTCTTCTTCCATCCCTGTTAACCTTTGTCCCCATTCCTTGATGAAGTACTCTACGAGGAGATCTTGCCCTCTGTTTATTCTCATCAATAGAGATCCTACGAACATCTGGGCGATTACGGAGATCATATCTACGTCTACCCTCTTGTTCTTCACCCTCTTCATCATCACCCTCTTCTTCTCCATCTTCACCCTCATCCTCTCCATCACTCTCACCACCAGCCTCATCCTCTCCCTCTCCATCATCAGCCCCATTATCCTCCACATCATTTGCATCTTCTGGCTCATTCTTGCCCCCTTTCTCCTCTGATGAATCTTGTTCATCATTAGATTCTAGATTTAGTCGTTCTCTAGCAAGTCCCCTCAAACGACGAGGCCGTAGCCCTTCGCGACGTGGTCGAAGCCCTTCGCGACGCGGCGTTAACTCATCTTGGCTTGCACTGTTGTTATCTACTTTGTTCCTAGAACTTCTATACCTAGGCATCTAGAGGAAAAAGATCAAAACTTCAATCAAACGAAACCAAAAATCATCTATATAAATTAGAAGCTCATCTATATAAATTAGAAGCTTTGAAACCTCTCAAACCCAATCAATTAAGGATCATGGTCCTATATAAATATTGCATCTGTTTCAGTATATCAAACCTTACCATTAGATCATTATCCTCTGTTCCAGAACTATCCGTAAATTCTTCAAGACCAACAGGAATTCTCCTCTTCCTAGTAGAACGGCGAAGATTGGGTGACACTGACTGCAATAAATCAGTAATAACATATTATAGAACTTTAAGGGATTAAAAGCATGTATGGGAAGTGATAAAATTAAAATATAAGTGATTATTTGTTGTGGGTCTTATGAAATTTGTGGACAATAAGTAGACTGTGGTTTGTGGATCCTATTAAATGTGTGGTTAAAAACAAGTTTGACCAAAACTGATTAATTTACAATCACTTCCCAAACATGCACTAAGCAAGTTCACGACATTCTTGAGTAAAAAGAGTTAAATCTATATTGCACCTGTACTAATGAAGTTACATCAAGAAAAGGAAATATTGAAACCATGGTTTGAAAAGGCGCCAGCGAGGCATGCCTCACAGTGAGGTGCTCATAATGTGCATCGAGGTGTTATTTATGGTACTTTTTCAATGAGGCCAGCGCCTCATTGATTGAGGCACATGCCTCAGAGTTCACAACCTTTGATATTTTTTCCTTTATTCTTAATTCTTTCCCTAAATTTGTAAGAATAAATGAGAATTTCATATAAAAGGGGCTTTTAAATTGGCCATCTTGTTCTGAAAAAATAAATAAATAAGTAAATCAATAAATAAAATTGAGCCCATCAATTCTTTTCATGGGACAGTAAATAATTAAAACCTAAAGTATACTACACACGACTCATCACTTCCAAGAAACAAGAGAAGTTTCTTCTAGGATTGCATATTTGCTAATTTCTGCTTTATTTATTTATTTTGGCCTTAATTCTTTGGATTATCTATCAAAAAAAAATGTTTATTTTGTATTGTTTCATAATTCTTCGACTTAATTTTTTGGTTTGTGGTGAGGCTTCTGCCTCAGTACCCATTTCCGCCTTTTTAAACCTTGAATGACATCAAATAAATTGACAAATCAACATATCCACAGATACAAAAACTAAAAGGCAGAACTCAACAAAGAAAAGCACATACATTTGCATTTGATGTACGCATTGGACGATGGCCAGGCCGCAACATCTTTGCAATCTGAGCAGCTGCAGTCCTCGATTTGGTCTTACGTCTCTTAGGTCGAATTATTGTTGGAGAATAATAGAAATATGGGCGACCATATGACTTGGGCCTTCGCCGGAGCCTATCACTTGTACGAACTGGCCTAGAATCAGGTCCATCCCCTTCAACTGAACGTTTGGAATACATTGATGGTAGCTAGTATCTTCCCATGAACTTCAAAAACACTAACCTACCTAAGCAGATAAAATGTTAGTCGACAATATAATCAGTAGTGAATGAACAAGAAATATGTCTAGGAACCGTTCAAATTGCCTAAACACCAAATGGAGAATAATAACATGGATAAATGACCAAGAGAGAGACTAATGGCATCACATGAAAGGAGGTTACCAGATTTATTGTAAATGCCCCAGTAACTGCTTAGCAGTAATCCAGGGTTACAAAACTTGATATGAGCAGGAATACATAAAACATGCAAAAGTTCCTAATAATGACCACTCCTTTGGATCTTGGAAATGACAAGGGATATTAAAAATTAAAAAATGCTGTCAAAAGGTGTAAACCTGGTTCTTGCTTTTATGTTTCAGTAGAAGGGAAAGAAAACAGATTTGGAACAGAAGGCCGTGCACAGTAAAGAATTGGGTTCCATAGACAAATTCAAGCCTGGTGATATATTTGTCATTGCTTGATTATACATCCTCGCTCTTCCATGTGGAAAACATTCTCCTTCCACAATATAAATTTCTGCAAGCTTTCTTATCCAAATTTGTCCTTTCATTTTTTCTTTAGGAGCAACACATGACGAGAAATTTCGTGCACTTTTGTTTTCTTTGGCTTACTAAAGTCTAATCCCCAAATAAGGGTAACAAAAGTATTTCAGTGGAAACAGAGGCCAGATCACATTTCTTATACTCATGACAACACAGAGTCCATTTAAGCACAATAGATAGAAACTTCATATCTTGCTACCTAATTATCATAATAGCTACCAAGGAAACTAACCTTGTAGGTGATTGCCAATTAACACAACTGTTCAAAAATAGGATTCTTTATAACGAAGCACTCTGAGTTTAGCAGTCCAAACTGCTTATCTTTTGACCTCCTCCATGTGTGCTTTCATCATGAAAAGATGTCACTTCACAGCAGAGTAAACTAAGAAAAGATATATCAACTGAAGAATACTATTGTTCTTAATACTTAATAACAATCAATTCTTTGAGCTTCTTTTGAGAAAATTCCACACCAAAAATGGCTCAGGCCAATAAATATTGCCTAAATATTGCCCTTTAAACATAGAAACTCATCATGCTATATACTTTACTGCTCCCCCCACTTCCACTGGAACTAGAAATAATAAATATTATTGCCTCATTTAGAGTTCTTAAAAATATCAAAATAATAGTCTGGGTTAACAAAGCCCACCATTAGTACCCACATTTCACTCAACAAAGTCATACTATTGCCCCGATTTTCTTTATCTTTCTGAATTTACATACAAATTAAGATATCATCATGAAAACAATTCATTAAGCAGAATTTAAGAGTCCCATTCTTGGAAATAAGAACCCAAATGAAACATCGATTGCAGATACACAAACCCAAAAATCATAGCTATCAATTAAAGATAAATTCCAAGCTAACTAGCTAAGCATCCATACCTTTTCATGCATACATGATGTAAATGAAAACAGTAGGTGGGAAAATAGCAGTGAAAATTGAGAAAATTAAATAGGTTAAGATGTTTTGATTATGTAAAAGAACAGACAACGGAACCTCAACAAATTTACAATCGGGAAAAGAAGCAGATTAAATTGAGAAAAAAAATGTAAAAAGTACCTTATTGCTGATTGTTAGTGAGATTGTGAAGAGAGGTAAAGTTAGGAAGAGGAGGGATACATACAGAAACGCGAGAGAGAGTACTGTGTAGGTGGGTGTGTGGGGGTAGGGGTTTACAGGCTTCGGTATTGGGTCAAATGGGTCGGTAGGCCAACCCAAATGCAATGGGCTGATTTTACAGCCTAATTGAATACGTTAACCCAAGTCCACGGAGATTCTTGTATTACGAATAAGATTTATTTAGGAAAAAATTCATTTAAAAAATAAGAAAATAACTTTCAAATTTCTAAAATCAAATATTTGGCATATACATACACCATATATATACTAGTTAAAGGCAACGTGCAATGCACGTTTGTTTAGTTCATATGTAATTTATTTGGTCAAGAAGAAACGTTTTATTAATAAAGATGTAATTGTTTTGGGTAATTAAATAACTATTGATGTA
>CAIGRS010235290.1:0-19373 GCA_903798395.1 Fraxinus floribunda | reverse complement strand
GCTCGGGCTCGGCCCGCTAAGGCTCGGGTCGAAAGCTCGGGCCGAGCCTCTTTTTTTTGACCAGGCTCAGCTCGGCTTGGGCCAAAAAAAGCTCAGTCCAAAAAATCTCGGGCTTGGCTCGAGTTTTTTTTTTCTCCGGCTCGACTCGACTCGTTGACATCCCTAATTACAACCCCCTTATCGGCCCCTCACAATAGGGGAAATCTCTATGAATTATGTGATCAACAAGCCCCTGTAAGTATAGTAAGGTTCTAAACGTTTTATTTATTTAATTGGAATAGAAGTTATAATGTTATTTTTTTATATATTAACTTGTATTTTTTTTTTTTAACTTTAGAGCTTCATTAAGTCCCTAATTGAACTCCATTTTAATTTTAATGCATTTTTTTTTCTAACAATATATTTTTTAATAAAATAATATTTTATGTAAATCCAAAATTATTCGTCCCATTTTTACCATATGATGCTACCAAAATTTGTACCTGAGCAAACCCGAACCGAATGGGAAAACTTCGCGTGATCCCCTTTTTACCACATTATGCTGAGTGCTATGAAAAAGGTACCTGAATAATAAGGTCGGGCTGTATATTTATAGAGGGTGGATGTGGAATCCTAGGAGGACCCAATCTCTCTTAATAAAGGTGTTTGTGTTGTGTTAGGATTGAGCTATTTAGGAGAAGGTGACATTTATGGTAATATGGGGGTTAGTGTTTCAATTGAACTAGTATGAACATGTGTGATGGGGGAGGGCACGTGAGTTAGGGGATGAATAACTATCCTGCCAACCAAGAGGCTCGACCTACTTGGGCCCCGATCATGGAAATAGCCCAAAAATATTTGGGCGGAGGTCTGGTTAATCAGGTCCATACATATGGGCCCGACCTAGATCATGGCCCGATCTCAATAATGGGCCAACAAGCCCAGACAAAGTGGGTAAAGGTCGAGCATCAGGGTTGAACACCATCACCACACATTCTTAAAAAATTACTATTCAAGAATATATTTTTCCCTAAAAATTAAGCCCTTGTTTGACAATCATTATTTTAAAACTCTGTTTTTTTTTTCTACTTAATCACTTTTAACCACACATTTATACAATAAAATATGTAGGTCCAATCAACTTTGGACATAGACATTTTTAATGTATATATAATCGATGCATATTAATGACAAAATCTATTATTTAATTTGAATTAATACTCTAATTAATTAAATAATAGAATCCGTATATTCAAGTTTTGGAGATTTGTTAATCACAAGGAGTTGTGATTGTGAGATACAAATTACATATGACTAAATCTTAAATCATCTGTGGTCGTATATAATAACGAGATATGGATATCGTTATTACGGATAGACCATCACGTGTGACATTTCTTACCTGTGAAGTAAGTAGCTGATCTCACAAACTAAAGTGTGGTGACACTTGAATGAACACGTGGATGTTTTGTTATAGAACAAAACATTGGAGACCCGCTGGGAGATTCCCTATGGATAACTATTTGAGTGTCACTGGTTAATCTCTAGTGTTCGGTAGTGGAATTGGTCTTTTTTTTGGTGGTGTTGGATGTTGCTCTGTCAAGGGTTGCTAATACGACATCGTTCGGATATGTCAAGAATCATATGAAGGTTGTGAAGGATCAACAGAGGATTCGTCACTCTTAGATAGTAAGAGATTATGATCTACACTTTATCCAGTTAAGTTGATAATGAAATCATTGGTTAATGTGAACTCATAAGTCGAAAATGAGTTTTTAACTTACATTGACTTAATAGTGGAATAAAAGATATGATCGATGATTGAGATTGACACATATCCATATCTAGTAATTGATCGGATCATCTTGACGAATAGATTATAGTTTCACGGTAAACGAACAAGTTTGGTTTTGTCATACCACGTGACATTTAGCTTGGATTGCAGATCGTGATCATTCGAGATCGAGAATCAGTAAAAGAGTTTCCAGAATTTATCAAAGATACAATTCTTATCACAGTTTCTATCTAAAAATAAAGCATATCATTGTTTGAAAATTGAAAATTGTTTATGTTCGCTGCGCTTGATTAAGTAGATTTTCAGCACAAACAGGGGCTAAATGTATTTTATAGTTTTCCATAAGAGCTTGATTATAAATTTTTTTAGAGAAATTCAAAAATTTGGGCGTTCCTTACACAACTTTTTAAAGTTGATTTTTTTAAGTACTCTTTGACTTCAGTCAAGAAACAAATATTTAAATACTAGTGTTTGCACGTGCGATGCACGTGCTGCAGTTTAGTTTGGTATTTAATAGTGTGGAGCTATTTTAAGGTGTTTTTTCACAGAAAATTAGCAAAAAAAAAAAAAAGCTCTCAACTAAAGCAATATGCATAACGATTAACATATATGAAAAAAACAAATTATTTGGCGAAACATGTTAAAATATAAATATAAAAGTTTAACAATATTTCATACCACAATAACCAAATATAGATATATGCCCAACTTCAAACATCTAAAAGAACATAAAATATAAGACTCGTGTTATCAAATATCAATAACTAAGTGCACCATGGTCTAAGGTCAGCTATCCTGCAATCCAGTTTTCTTATCTAACTTAGACTGGTTTAATCATACATTCAAGTTCTCAACTCTACCATTTACTTTTCTTGGTTAAAATTGACTATCGTATACAACTATAATCTTTAATATGAAATATGAAAAATATAATATAAATAGTTGTGAAATCAAGATTGAACCAAACTNGATTGAACCAAACTCAATGAACCCAGACAAGTCTAGGCTTTGTCCATGAATGGCTTCATTCATTTACATGAAATAAATTATAGTAGTTTACCAGGATGGATTGGTGGCCATCATGATGGTAAACATATTTGCGCTCCTTATCATTCACGTCATCGTCTTCACATGCTCCAACAACAAGGGCATAGAGTGCAGCATCTCTACCAACACATAAAAGCATTAATTTTGACTTTCCTTTGTGCTTATGCTAGATCACAACAAAAAGAGAGAATATTTTGCAGAACAAAATAAATTGAAGTATTCTACCTTTCATAAGTGAAATTTGTAGTATTTTGGAAAAAATCTAAACCTGAAACGAAAAAATATAAAATCAACATAACTAATATGCTCAGTTTCCCATTTCGGTCACAATTTTTTGGATCCTTTACACACCAAAACAGAAGTTGCAAATGGAAAAATAAAAGAGAAAAACAGAAAAGTATATCATCTAACAGTAAATGGAAAAATACTAACAAACATATAGAGAAGAAAAGAAAAATGAAGTTGTGACTCATAATTTATAGGATGATTCTGTAAAAATCATTTCGAAGGGTTCTCCCCATAGAAGAATAATACATACACGAAATTAGGGTACTCGACCATGATTCCATATTAATGACCATAATTCTCAGTCTCATACAATACTTCCTTATTGCAAGATAATCTTACATATAGCTCCATCTTTTATAGTTCATAGATCTTTCAAGAAGAAGTTAAACCTACAAATATTGATCACATAAAGCAAATGAGAATCAAACAACCTTTAAAATGAGGATACCTTTTTTCTTTTTCTTTTCCTTTTTTTCTTCTTCCAAAAATGGGTATAACTAAGTCAATGTTCATTTAGAATGTAATATTTTCACATATTGAAAAACTCATTCAATTTCCTGTGTAATTGTTAATTCTCAGGAAATGAGTTCCAACAAATTTAGCTCTAAAATGTTAAAACTTGTTTGTTTGTTTGGAATCAAGTTTCTAACACCAATATTTCACAATTGTCGCTTTAGTTCTCACCAATGAGCAGACCCTGAACATAATAAATTCAGCTTACAAAGTTCATTGTACAATTCTTAGTTATGTACCAAAAAATTTCAGAGATTAAAGTGTATAGATCAGTACCATTTTTAAGCTCCAATTCATTCTCCAGTTTCTTAAACACAATCTTGATTGTGGATCCCACTACCCATCTTCCCTTAAGAACTTGTATTGTAAGTGACACAATGGAGATTGAGAATCAGGAATCATAAGAGCATAGCCAATCGCCTTCTCTGCCACTGCCACCACATCTGCCACAACCACCGCCACATCCCTCATGATCTCGTTGGCAGTCGCCACAACCTCGTAAAATAATAGGAACACATCTAAGATAAATAGCAATACATTACGAAAATACAATTATACAAGGCCAATATTAAAAAATCTCACCGCACATCGCGAAGACATCGTATTTAACATAAAAGGAAAAAAGGGCGCAAAGACATGTTTTAAGGGAGTGAAAAAAGATAATGAATTCAACATGTTATTTAATAGAAACGGGAAAAACGGCGTGGAGTCAAGACATGCGAAGTCTATTTTTCCAACACAAGTGATTGCACTCGTGCACTTAAAAAAAAATCCCTCTGCACATCGCGGAGACATCCACATCATGGACACCATGTCCCGCTGGTGTTCGCGATGTGCAGACACCAGCTAAAATGGTTGAAAAAATCTAAAGTTACATGCAGTCATTCAATTAACAAAGTTGGTTCACAGAACACTCTATTCGACAATTATATTACTAAAATTATAAATCAATAGCTCCCAAAATAAGTTAAGAATCCACACCACAATAGTTTGAACTAAATACAAAATGAGTTTAATACTTATGGTATCTTCTGGGTTGCTATGTTCGAAGAAAGATGTAAGATTCTTATAGTCGTTTGAGTTCAGGGTTTAGAAAGGAGATGGGTTTTTGGTGTTTGGAATAGGGATTCACAGAGTTTATTGGATCAGCATCTCCTGCGGTTGGAGAAGGCATGCTTAAGCCGGCATTAGACGACGTCGTCTTGGTTGACGATGGCACACAAAAGTGGCTCTTTTAGTATAGGCTAGTGCACGCACGTGCTACAGTTTAGTTCGGGATTTATTAGCGTTGAGTGATTTTAAGGCATTCAAAAATGCAGTCAAATGGAGCTAAGCAAGTTACAAAGAGTAGGAACTTGCCTCTTCTTTGAAGTTGAAGTCGTAAGTCTTGTCTGATCCATAAAACTCAAATGCAGCGACGTCCATTCTGATGACAACCTGTACATACATAATGAAATTTAAGCTCTAACCCCCATCCTCTAGCTGATCAAAGAATGAAGCCAAGAAAGTTTGGAGACTCACTTTTCCTGTGTAACCTGTCTTGAGTAGCTCAAGACCTTCCTTGTTCTTCTGCAATCAATAAAATATAATACAATTTGAATATTATATAAGAAGCTCAAGGAAAAATTTTATTCAACATAACACACTATTCAACCTGAATGTTAGGAGCAAAGCCACCTTCATCCCCTACATTGGTGGCATCTTCGCCATATTTCTTATGCTACCCATGCATCCAAGGGTTGTCAATAATCCACCAACGTTCCAAACAATGTGAAGGTAAGCTCCAACTGTTGATGACAGTGATGCACAACATAGCAACAGATAAACCTACAACCAGGCAATCCAATACATCGCTTCCCCTTTGAATTGTAAACTAAAATTTCCAGTAATCATTGTTACTAATCATAATTTTCAAATTACCAAACATCATATATGAGAAAAGAAACATGGCAAGTGTAAAGAAGAAGAAATAAAATAAGATATCTACAAATAAACGAGATCTTCCCTTCTTTCAGAAAGCTTCATAGAATACAGTTATAAAACATTCAAATAGTACGAAGAAAAAAAAAACTTAAAACGAGATCCATAGAGAACTTATCTTTCGAAATGTTTATGTAAAAAACAAAATAAAGAAAAAATATACCTCCAGAGAAGTATTGAAAGAATAATTTTTCATTATTACAAAATAGAAAATATGAATGGATTAATCAGCCAAAACAGAAGATATTATATTTATGCAAGTACAGTAAGGTCGAATCAGCAATAAAAATCCAAGGAGAAAACCACTCAACAAACCTCCAATATGAGCAAAGTTGTCGACATGTGGAAGAATTCCGATTGCCAAGTTAATTGCTAAGGCGATCAATGAATTCATCGTTTCAAAAACACTTCCATTAAGGCATTACATACCTCCAACCGGCCCGGCCCAATTATGCTCAAGATCTCATCCTATACAAATAATAAGTTACTTCAATATGATAAAAGTGAAATTAGACTCAGTTTTTAACCAAAATCATGCTAGATTATTGCACTATATAAAGGTTAAAAAAACTATATACAATCAGAACGACAATCATTATGCCCAACTCCAATTGCTCTTGTTTGAGCATGTAGTTTCTGTTGTCGTGCATCACGTGCCTGTGCGTATAATTGTCTGCTGCGTGAATCTCGAGATTCTTTTTCTTTATCATAAAGCGCCCTACTACGCTTTTTTGTATCCCCACTCTCGGCAGAATCCATAAAAAAAACAACTAAAGCATAGCAAAAAGAAAATAAAACAAATTAGTGAAAATAAAGCAAAAGAAAATATATAAACGAAACAAATCTCCTACTATTAAGATTTTTCATCAATATCTCATTCTTTAACTATCTCTATCTATAAATCCCACAAAACCTAGCGACGTAGAATTACAAAAACATAAAAAAAAAAAAAACCAGTAGCCAAAGCAAAGAAGAAAAGGAGGAGGAAAAAAACTTTCAAGAAGCCCAAAAACAAGAAAACTAAATTGTCGATGTCTCCGCCACCGCCAAACACGGACATGAAACACCATATGAGACACCAACCGTGAAATAAATCGAAATCAAACACAAGAACCGAAGAGATATGAACCATAATATGTAAATACTCAACGACTCTTTTTCATTTCTTCATCGATCAAAGAACAATTTGCAAAACATCACATATCACTCCTTTATTGCACGGTGTTTCCAGAGCTCCTTTACAGTCTCACGCGAAAAATCTGAAGTATTACAGTCAAAAAACAAGAACCTTTACAGATCGGGAGAACAAAAGAGATGTAAGTGACTGGCTGGAAATTGGAAATTTTATTGCTTTGTACAAGTTGAATATATTTTGAAGGGGTTTTTTTTATTCAATGTAACAATAGAAGGAAGAGGCTTAAAGAGAATTGTCAGAAAGCCAAATGTACAGCTAAAATTGCAGGGATGGTAAAGACCTATAATTAACAATAGAAATAGTTTATTTTAGACATACATGATGACAAAGCATCTCGTAGTTGAGGATTCTCTGTGTCACGACGGTTATGACTCCGTACAGGCGACAATGGTAGGTTCAAATTTAGGTATAGGTGATGCTCACAAACTGTTCGATGAAATGACCAGTAAAGTGCAAAGATTGAAGCATAGAATTTTGCAGAAATCACCTATTCAAAGAAACCGTCTAGTCGAAGGAAAAATCTGCCTAGAAAAGACTGACTTAATACACCAAATTTTCAGGAAAAAAAGATAGAAAATACCTCCTAATAAAAAATTAGACTACAAAAGAGGGAAAACGACTCTTATGAAAATCTCGAAGCCAAAATAAAATAAACAACTTACCGGCGTGAGCTTCGCTTCGTCCAAATGAAGTGGCGGAAGTAGCGGCGAAGAATAACAGTGAAGGAGGTATACAGTTGCTTAAGATGAAATGAAATGATTCTCAAAAAAGAAAAAGAAAAAGGAGTATGTTAGACTACAAAAGAGGGAAAACGGGTCTCGCGCAGTCCGCTGGGAGCAGTTTTCGGTGCCGGTGGCTTTGCGGTGGGGGCGGTTTCCGATGGATGAGCTGGAGAAGCTAAAGGGAAGCTGGGAAATTGAGGGATTCAAAACAGGCAAAATGAAAAGAGAAAGGGGGCAATCGATTTTTTTTGTCTCATGTCAAAACGACGTCGTTTCATCGGACGAAATGGTGAACAGTGTTTTCAAAACTGCCTCTTTTATTGTATAGGGATATAGGGATAGGGATAGGGAAAATGGTGAACAGTGTTTTCAAAACTGCCTCTTTTATTGTATAGGGATAGGGAAATGAGCATTTAACCTTCAAGAAGTGCTTTTAGACTTGAAAAAACCTTCCAAACACGCTGTATGGACCCTTTCTATTTATTTAATATTTTTTCTCCCCAAAGAAACAATAAAAAGGAGAAAAAAATATCGACAAAGTTATTAGGGTAGACACTGGCGGATTTAGCATTAGGTTTCAGTGTCACTCGAGGATTTTCGTACCTTGCTTAAAATGCAAATAATATATTTGCTAATTTTAATATTTGGTAAAAAAATTAATTATTGCTGAACATAAATTAAGATTTACCTCTTTGTAAAGATATAATTTATACACTTTGAGGTATTCTTTTCTAAAGTTTTCTCATTTATCTATGATCTAACACTTATGCTTACATTAAGCAATGAAATTATTAATAGAATAGAAGTTATGTGTTTATATAGTTTATATGATTTTCTTATTTGTTCCTCGTATTTTCTAAGTTGTAAAACTACGAACATTTCATATTTGGATTATATGGCAATAAATTAGTTGAACGTTGTTCGATATGATATATTAATGTTATCTTATAATACATTTTAAATCATCATGCTAAATGTCAGTTTTTATATTATTTTTTATTGTAATTTAAATTTCACTTCACGTGTCTCGCACCTAAAAAATTTGTGAATCCACACCTCAGGCTAGATGCCTTTAACCATCGTGTCAACCTAATGGGCTGAAAAACTACTTTATTCTCATTTTGACATCTCATTCTTATATAAAACATTATATAACTTCTTTATATACGAGTACCATTATTTATTTATACATTGGGGATCGTCCACGTTGACCTCAAAGATAAATTTATTTTTGATGTCAACGGTAATTTTTTACCCCCAAATTCGAAAGGGTTTTCCATTTTTTTTGGATTTTGGTTGTGTTTTGGAGGTAAATCTTTTGGCCGGAAAATGTTTCTCGATCGTAGATAATGTTTTAGTTTTCGAAGGTCCGACCCCACATGTGCTTTCAGTTTGAGGTGGTCATTTAGAGTGGTAGTTTTGATTCAAGTTTTCAAACCTTTTTTTTCATTGTGCAATAATCTTTTTTATAGGCTTTAGGGGCATTTTTGTCATTTTGTTGAGTTGACATTATATCATTATTATATTATAAGTCATAATTAAATCCCATTTTCAAAGATGGTTGATGTTTGTGCTTTGTGTCAGTTGACCATAGCTCATCGTGTGCACATATGAGTGTAGCGCACTCTCAGAAATCACAATAAGTTTCTCGTCTAAGTCCGAGGGAAAATCGAGGCCTTCAATCACGTTTCCAGCCAGTGTTAAAGTTCTACACATTTTGTTACTTAGGGGAGCATTGATGGCCGTATCATCTTTTCGCTCTATTGTATTGGATATGCAGCGGAGTCCTTTGTGATTGACATGAAATCCAGGTGGATCATAATTATTTTAACACGTAATAATCCTCATGTGTTGACATGTAATGTGGAGTAAAATATGTTGACATGGAAGGATATGAGACACATTTTATTGACCTTATCATTAAAAGTTAACTAATATGAGGATCAACCCGAATTTTTATATATGTCATTACTCTTTTTGTAAACTTTCAATTGTAACGTTAATGATCTGAACGAATATATTTCTTTGGAAAAATAGAACGTGTTGATCTTTCTTTGTTAAGGATTTTCAAACCAATCTATTTCTATCAATTGAAATTAATCTATACTATTTCTAAATGTATTGACACAACATTTTCCCCTTTTCCACTATGGTGAAGTGCAAATACTCAGCCATGGTCAAACATGATGTATTACTTTGACAATTACAATTTTAAATTTTATTTTTGTATGTATATTTTTGTTAGGCAATTTGTTGTTAAACGACCTCCTTGGGCGATGATAAAAGTCTCGTTTGTTTTATCCAGTCGGCATCGGTCAATTGACTGAATGTATATCGACACCACAATTTCACTTGGACCATTCGAAGCAACCTAATTTAATTAGGGTTATTCATGGCCCAACCCGAATTAGGACGGCTCTTACGGTTGATAGTCCACTACTATGTGTTAATGGGCCTAATCTCTCCTCTAACCTAAAAGCCCATCCTATTCCTATTTATACTTACCCATTATTGTTGCTAGGTATGAGAAAAAATTGAAAGCCGTCTCTTAGTGTCTTGAGAAGTCGAACTCTCCCTCTCTTCGTGACCATGTGCGTGGGCTTTGTGCCTTGGCAGTGAGATCTTCTTCTTCTACCTTAGTTAGTCTTTGTGGTTAACCTTCTTGGCTTTATCCTTATCATCTCAAACTCTTTGTGGGTTATCTATTGGTTGGAGCAACCGATTGGGAAGTGTTGGTTTGTGATAGTTTAGTATTGTGGTGGTCAATTAGACATTGAGCCCAACAATTCTTGGTGCATTATTCCTCAGATTTTTTTTTTTTTAATTTAACTTGTATTTTTAATATAAAACTGATCTTTTAGCACAAACAAGTAACACTATATGTTATCATTGATACTTAGCATTTGTTCAGATGACACTGACCCACATCAATTTTTTGTCCAACGAAATAGATAAATTATTTATGGATCATCACCATATATGATAATATAGCGACATTGAATGATAGATTCAACTAAATGCATGAATATGGAACTCATGTTATTAGACATATCATTCAATGATATCTCCACAATCATAGTTCATGATGACAAATAACATTACTCAATAATAATACATAGCATTGTTCCAAACGAATATATCTTATTAGATAGAAATTGAAAATTCACTTATCGCAAATTAAAAGTTGTACATTACTCTATTTTGGTTCGGGACTATGACCCATTGGAAACTGGTTTTCCATTCATGTCTTCATTTACAACGTGGCAATTTATAACATTGCCCTTGTAAGATGTGGTTAGTTATACAAATGCATTTGAGAGTAGATTGACAAAAAATAATATTGCTTTAAGGTACAACTTATCATTCAAGCGATAAAACTACATGTCACTCTTCAAAGACCCACTATACTATTGAAAACATTATTTTCCACCCAAAATAATGGGTGTCAATAAGACGCTAAGTTATGTCGCATCCATTTAGAATCCTCCACAAGTTGGATTAATGGACTGCTCAATTTCGCATATTTTCACAGAGCAAATATAATATGTTGATGTTTTTAGGATACAAAAGTTATCGTTTAATAGCTATTTTGCTAGCCAACCAAACCTATTCCTTGCAATTGGAAAAGTTGTACAATTGATCTTTATTGTCTAGAGCTTGTTTGACGACCATTTTGGTATAAATAAAGAGTTTTTAATAGTGATTTTTAGGAGAATGTGTGATTGGAAAGTATGCTTTTATTTTTTTGGTATATGTGTAGAATATTTTATTGTTTAAATGTGTGATTAAAATGGTCTTGTAGAAAATCATAAAGTAAATTAAAGAGTGTAAAACGGACACTTAATTAGGAAGTTAGTCTCGAAATTGATTAATCTTCATCAAATGGTCTTTTGACTCTTACGAAAGTATATCTTACTTAAATTTGTGAACTCTATTATAATTCGAGAAGCAAAATATAACTTGATAAGATTGGAGTTTAGTCTATTGGAGATTGGTTAAGAAGCCAATTTGCTCATTTTTAATGGTTGAAAGCCTAGTTGTTATTGAGACAATAAGTTGGGGTGAAGGATGCAGTTTTCCCCTTTTATCTTACGTATGTGAACAATTAGACTTTGTTGCCATCTCTTAAAATCCACACCTCCAAACTTATCAAGTTTTTTCCCATGTGTGATTGCAGTATTTTGTAATGGTATTGCCATAGGCAAAACCACATTGTTCTTACCATGTTGACTTGAAGTTGCCTATACAGTACTCATTTCTGTTACTTAAATAGAAGATTAACGCAACAACAATAAAGGGGAAATAATAGTAAACAAAGACTATTCCAAAAGATGACAATACGGTTTTGATAACAACAAACAACCACAGACGTGACTTTGTCTTAAGATTGTTGTTCCGGGTGTACATGATAGCGATAAATGGTTGTTTATGTAATCAAACAAACAAAGTTTAATTCGTAGGAGCGTGACTAAACTATATATATATATATATATAACAAAACAAAAATAATGTTGGAGAGTTACATATAATATATAGAAATATAATGATCGTTGTCTTTTGTAACATAAGTTATAATTCAAAGGTATCCTCCTCCTCCTAATACTAATAATAATAATAATAATAATAATAATAATAATAATAATGCTTAAAGCTTTCAAAATATTTTTTCTAACATTAAGAACACTTTAAGAGGGGATTTATTATTACAATAATTAATATACATAAGGAAAGGGATCTCTTTTATCCCTTTTGTCCTTTCCAACACATCCACTATGCTTTACATGACATATTATATTTCAATTAGTTGTGTTTGATAAATCTAATTTTTCAAGGGAAATGAAAAATGAATTTTATTTTCCACTTTTTGACTTGTTTGATTGACAAAATTTGCCATGGAATTGTCTTTCCTTGCTTGTGTCACATCAGCTCATTTTCCATGTTTTTAAGGAATTGACTTTCTTGCCAAAGTGGCGTGAATCCATTTTCTTGGCAAAATAGAATTGCTTTATTTTTTTAAAAAAAACTTTTAATTTTTTTGTAACGGATAATTTTCATGAAAAAATAGTTTCCAATGGTAAAAAAAATATCACTTTAATGGACATTTTCATGAAAAATATAGTCAAACGGACACCAAACTTTTAATATTTTTCAGGTAAAAATTTATATCAATTAAACGTAATTAATTACAATTTTCAGTAAAATAATTTCTAGACAATTAAATTCCCTAAAATTCATTTTCTTTCCACCCATTTTTCACATTTACAATCAAACAGATCCATTTGAGATCCCAACTTTTATAGTTACTAAAAAAATGATATTTTTCCACTATTTAGTTAATAAAACTTAATTATCTCAAAATTTTCAGTTTATTTTTATTTATTTATTATTATTATTATTATACAAAATATAATGAATATAATGGTTGATTTAAAAAAAAAAAAAACCATTTTCCAAATATCATGGAAAACATTTTCGTAAAGCGGAAAATGAAGACATTTAGATAGGTAAAGGTAGAAAGGAATTCTAATTCCATGTTAGTTGAAAAATTAAAAACCTACCAAATGCATAGAAATTCGTTTTCCATGAAAACAAAAAAAATGCAGTTTAAAGTGGTTGTACCTTGAAATTTGATTTCAATGTTCATGTTGCAATCAAACGGTCAAAGTGGAATTCGTTTTTCCCGAATGTGATATTTTTCATGAAATTCATTGCAATCAAATAGACCATAAGTATATATTTTTTTGCCGAAGTATAAGTAACCTTTTCCAATTCAATCTTGATTTTATAGAATTACTTAAATCCCTTATATTATCCAATTTTATAAAAATTGGATGCTCTCTTTTTTTAATCTTTTAACTTTCAAATGAAAAGAGACCCTAAAGAAAAAAATTCGCATCTTTCCAACTACAAAACCAAAATTCTTGTTCGTCGAGATAGCACAAACTGAGGCAATTTTTCAATAATTAATCAAAATAAAGACGACTTTATTAAAGTAATCGCATAATTAAACTCTAATTAATTCGGATTCTACTTTGCAACTGAAAGACAGCCTAATACAGTGCACTAGTAAGTGAGAAATGAAAAGGTAATTAACAAAAAATTAAGAAGTCATTAGCAAATTTTGTAGAGATGCCTCAAAACAGAAAAGACGTGAAACCAAAAGGAATAGCAAGAAGGCAACAAAGCAAAGCATCAAGCTTTAACTAAGGATCAATTCTTCCCTTTGGAATTTTTATCTTCAAAATAATATTCGACTATTCTCCTAATCCATTTGTTTTCAAATATTTATGCGAAATCGAGCTCATACATGCCATGCAACATATTAGAGTATAAGTAGGAAACCATTTATAAGCATATCCCGAGTATGCTTTAGGCAATTCTATTTCAAGATCCCATAAGTCTACATGTAACTTCTTATTTTTGGTACATTGGAAAATAAAATAAATATTTGAACGTCCAACAAAGATTATCTTGTCGTGTTGAATAAAGTAGATGTTAGGTTTTAAAGATATTGACAATCTTTTGATAAAACTATTTTTGAAAAAGAGTATTTAAAATTCAAAGTGTCAGGTGGTAAGTTGTATATGTGAGTTAGAAGTCCTAGGGTTCGAAAATTAAACGAGGAAAAAATAGTCGCCACAATTTCTCTAGCCTATCACCCAACTAATATTCGAGCGGTAAAAACAGAAGCTACATCCCCCGCCTGTCGCCTAGACTAGGCTCGAGCGACAGTATATTCCGAGAAACCTAATTCGCGTTTTTCAAGGTTTTTATTCGGCCCATACTACCCAAAACCTCTATCATATATATACACGCCTCCATTCGAAAAAGGGGTGTTGAACATTGAGAGAAATAAGAGATTATTTCCTACATATCATTCTATTAGTTCAACCTTTATTTTGATTTCTTCATGACATTGAAAAACATCAACGTCACATAAACCAAACACCAAAACATATACTTCCATAACATCTATCAGAGTTATTAAGATCAAGGAAGGTGATCGGAGTTCCAATTATTGGAGAATGAGAAGTTCTCATTAATCCACGGGATAGACGAATTCAGAAGGCATGGAATTGGTGCAAAAACATGCAATCCAGGGGGGCTTTGATAATTACAATCAGAAAGTCAGAAAGCAATAGAGTTAGTCGAGTCTAACAGTATGGTGAGTTGATTTGTTTATAGTGGATTTTTACCAACGTGAGCTCGGAGTTTTTACTGAGTTACGGTTCTCCGTCAACAATTTTCTAGTGTTATCTAATTTATTAACTACGATAATTCAACATAAGATAGTTGTACATGTGAATTCATTTGGATTAATTAATAACTGTGACTTATTTCATTTATTAATTGGTAAATTTAAATTCCTCATAAATGCCTATTCACCCCCTCTAGGTGTTAGTTGGGTTGAACTTCGTTATTTCTAGTGGTATCAAAGACTCATTTCGATTCGTGACCTATATTTAATCTAGATGAGTCAGTCTCTTTCCGTACCTCTATTTTTTTACGGAAGCAATTATGCATATTGGAAGATTAGAATAAGAACATTCCTTAAATCTTTAGATGAGTGGATTTAGGTTAGTATATAAAATGGTTGGACCGCCCCTTCCTCTACCGTTTCAAGTCTAGTTACCCCCATGGACATTTCTCTTTGGACCAAGGATGAACTAGTTGAGTGCAACTGGAATAGTAAAGGACTTCATGTCATGTTTATAGCTGTGTCTCCAGAAGAGTTTAGCAGAGTGTCGATATGTGAAATTGTGAAAGAAGTTTGAGATATTTTAGAGACCACACGCGAAGAAACCAAAACCGTTAAGAACTCTAAGCTACAGATGTTAACCACTAGATTTAAAGAAATTAGAATGAAGACCGATGAATTGTTCAATGAATTCTATGTGAAGCTGAATGGCATAGTAAACTCTAGTTTTAACCTAGGTAAGAAAACTCCCAAGTCTAAGATTGTCAGAAAAATCTTGAGATCATTACCTAAAAGAATTTAGATCTAAAGTTATGGCTATCGAGCAGAGCAATGATCTAGATGCTGTTAAGATTGAAAAATTGGTTAGATCTCTCCAAACTTATGAACTCACCATATCTCAACCTAAGAAGAACGAGTCTATAGCTTTAAACACTGTTAGGGAAAAAGAAAATGATTCATTTGATTTGAAATCACTTAATGAAGATGAAATAGCCTACTTTATTAAGAATTTTCAAAAAAATGTTTAGAAATAAGAAGAAGACTAAAGAGAGACTTAGAGGTGATTCCAGTGAATTTAGAAAGAGATCTAAATATATGAGATGTCATAAGTATCAAGATTTTGGCACTATAGAAGTGAGTACCCTATTGGTAAGAGAAATCAGGGTATAGCTATGAATGCAACTCTCACTGATAACGAGTTTAGCTTGGATAATCAAAGTAAGATGTCTACACATGAAGAGAGTGGGAAGTTAATGGCCTTCACTATTAGGATTAAAAGTAAATCTGTTAAGGACAATGAGAAAGTTGAGGAAGTAGATAGTGTTGAGAATTTTGAGGAAGACTTTGAGGATGAGACAAATATTCGTGAGGCATACCGACAATTATTTGATGAAAGTCTTAAGATAAAGAAGGTCAATAAAGTCGTAGTGAAGAAGGTTAATGAGCTTGAGCTAGAGAAATAGAGAAACTCATAGCCGACCTTCAGGATTCTACCAAAAATTTGAGTGAGTTTAACTTGTCGATAAGAACCTAGAAGCTAAGGTTAAAACCTTAACAAGTGACCTAGAAAAACTTGAAACTCAACTTCATACCTTCTTGAGCGGTTCTCAGAGATTTGATAATCTGTTAGGGATGAACAAGCCGCTGAAAATGAGTGGGGTCTAGGATATGTTCAAACTGATAACAATACTGCTAGTGCATCCAAGATCATGTTTGACCCAACCACCAACCAACTTAGGAATATTGCTAATCCTGAACCCAAGGATAAGAGTATCTTAAGACCGAGGCCTACCAGACAATGTATGACCAATCAACCTATAAATCAATATCAACCATCACATAGTTTTGAACTTAGGTTATTCCCACTTGTCACAATTGTGGTGCACAGAGACACACAAGGTCTAAGTGTCATAAATTCTTGAATAGAAATAGAAATCAGAATTTCATTAGATTTAGAAATTAGGATTTTAATAGTCGAATTGATTTCTTCACTAATTAAGCGAGTCATTTGACTAAGTTATTGACATAATTGACTCGAAATAAGTCTTCCACTAAATATGTTTGTGTGAAAAATAGTGATTTGAAATTTTTTGAAACTGATCACGAGGCACTTAAAGGTAAGAGCGTTTATATACCTAATTGATTAGGTACTTTTGATGCATGTTTATACTTTTTAATTGATTCATTTATTAGTGCATGACTCTCTCTCTCTTTTTCTTTTTTGTTTGATTTTACTTTTTAGGTAGTTTGATTTTTATTTAAAATAAAAAAATTGAAAAAAAATAGGTGAAAATTCTTTACTACAGCATGATATATGATTTACTTGAACATGTATGTTGTGATCAAGTGTGAGTTTAATTGATATGTTGTAGCATAATGTTCATTACTTTGTTTAGGTTCATGTGGAGTAATTAGTAAAGGCTTCTTCATGTACATCTACAGTGCACATACTATGATCTTGTGAGTAAGTCTTGATTGTGTTTGTGAGATTTAAGATGACCGTCATCTGTTGGTAAGATGACATTGGACATGGATTTACCTTAATTTAGTAGACATAAACTCAATTATATCCCCTTAAATAAAATAAAAATGTTTCTTCTTATACTCTTTTTTGAAGCCCATTTGACTGGAATAATTAAGCTCGAGAGGTTTCACATAATCTAATGCCCTATGGTCAACTGACTTGGTGTCATCGGCCCAAAACTCATTACATGGGTCATCTTAATCGCTTAATGGAGAAGAGTTTGCACATAAGATATGAAAAATTGAAGAGAAAAATGATGAGCTTAAAAGGAAAAATATAGATTGTGTGAAAATGTATATATGCTCAAAGTCAGGAAAAGAAAAGAATAATGTACTTGAAAAATGAGCTTTATTTATAGGTCCTAATAAATATTATTGGTTTGACTTTCATATGTAGAAGAATAAACTTATTTAACAGTGATGTTTAGCATGTCCTTCTCAAAATATAAGATTTGGAGTATTGATTATAATAAATTAGTGGCACTTAACACACACGAGTCACTTATACAATTTACTGCATTTAGACTTGAACTGAGTATGTGGAAAAATTTACTCATCATTGATTATACTTGTGCATACTATCAACTGCATATTTGAGTTATATATTTATTGTTACCTTTGTCATTTGTGACAAAAAGGGGGGACTAGGAGGTTATAGTATGTCATGATTTGACTTAAAAAATATTTTTTTTCGGATGTATATGATATTTTCTTCGTTTTAGCTAGATTAAGTTTCAATAGTTAGTGATATCAATGTTTGGTTTTGATGTGTTCGCTTACATTGGTATTGTATCTTAATTTAGCTGGTATGTTGTTAACTTTATGAATAACTCTCTCAAATGCTTTTATTCATGTTACTATTTCACGTGCTTTTACACTTGGTATTTGAGTTTTTTTTTTTTTTCAAGAAACGGGGTGGACAAAGAAAGAGCAAGATTCAGCCGAGTCAGTTGATTTTGGGTAGATTAGATTGAATCTATTTGATTTGTAATATATATTTTGTCACAGAATGTCAAATGCAGAGTTTGTTATGTTTTAAAGATGTTGACAATCTTTTGACAAAACAATTATTGAATTTTTTTTTTTTTTAAAAGTCAAAGTGTCAAGTGGTAAGTTGTACAGGTGAGTTAGAAGTCTTAGGGTTCAAGTATGGAATAAAGATAAAAGAGTCGCTACAATTTCACTAACCTATCACTCAACTGATGCTCAAGCGGTAAAAATAGAAGTTGTGTAGCCTGCCTATCGTCTGGACCTCGCTCGAGCGACACACTGTCGCTCGTCATTGCTGAGCTGTCGCTCGAGCTAAAGTGTATTCCGAGAAAACGTCATTCGCATTTTTCAAGGTTTTTATTCGGCCCATACTACCTAAAACCTCTACTCTACACACACATACAGAGACACACAGACACACACACACACACACACACTCCTCCATTCGAAAAAGCGATGTTGAACATTGAGAGAAACAAGATATTACTTCCTATATATCATTCTATTAGTTCAACCTTTATTTTGATTTCTTCATAGCATTGAAAAACAACAACTTCACATAAACCAAATACCAAAATACATACTTCCATAACATCTGTCAAAGTTTTGAAGATCAAGGAATGTGATCGAAGTTTCGATTGTTGGAGAATGAGGAGTTCTCATTGATTCACAGGAGATATACGATTTCAGAAGGTCGGAGTTGGTGTAGAAGCACACAATCCAGGAAAGTTTTGGTGATTATAGTCAGGAGGTCTAAAAGTACTAAAGTTAGTCGAGTCTAACAGCATTGTAAGTTGATACGTTTATAGTGAATTTTTACTGGTTTGACCCGGAGTTTTTATCTAGTTACGGATTTTTTCCGTCAATAATTTTCAAGTGTTATTTATATTTTAGTAATTTATTAACTACGATAATTCAATATAGGATAGTTGTGCATTTGAATTCATCTGGATTAATTAATAACTGTGACTTGTTGTATTTATTAATTGATAAACTTAAATTTCGCATAAACACATATTCGCTCCCCTCTAGGTGTTAGTTGGGTCGAACTTCACTCGACTTTCAAAATCGAAGATTAATCTTTTAAGTAATTGTAATAACGAATCTATAAATTTGATTAGAATCTGAATTTTCCCGTACCTT
>CAIGRS010235286.1:0-12332 GCA_903798395.1 Fraxinus floribunda | reverse complement strand
ATTGTATGTTTTGCATAAGTTTAGTTTTAAAAATAGAAGGAATCCGTTTAAAAAGACCGAAAGAAGGTTGTGAAGCACTTGGACTACTATTTTTGGTAGCCTCTTTTGATGAAACCGATGGTGAAGTGATTTGAGTCGCCATTTCTTCATAGCATGCATACAACTCGTGAAGTGTCTCTTAAACTCTTTTTAACAACATTTTTACAATTTTTACATCATAAATAAGTTCAAACCCGACTTTAAGAGTTTCAACTTGCATCTTGGGTCAAGAACTGTTGCAATGAACAACAATTGATTAAAATTTTCAACATGGCCCCAATACTTATCATATTTGTTTTGCATACTTATTGCCATGGTTTCCATCAAAGTGTTAGGCTCTTTAGCTAATTCATTTAACTCTACATGAATTTCACATATTGTTAGGCTCTTTAACAAATTCATTCAACTCTTCATGAATTTCACATCTTTTTTGAAAGAAAGAACTTACATACTTCGAACCACTAAATTTTAAAATCATTTCATAGCAAGTCCTCAAGAACCTAACAAATACTTATGCTCGAACTCAATCGACATGTGTTGGTGGTTCATTTATATTTCTTCCATTGGACCCATCTTCATTAAAATAATTTGTATAGTTTCCATCGCTTTCAACAAATGTTTTTTTAAACTTCGTAGCAGCTTGCAACATTGAGTACGTGGAATTCCATCTAGTCGTGACATCCAAACACAACAAAGCTCGTGACTCAATATTTGCTTCGTTGCAGCTCTCTTTAAACCTTTTTAGTCAACAAAGCTCTAGACTCAATATTTCCTTCCTTGCAACTCTCTTTGAACCTCTTTAGTCGTTCTGAGAAAGATCTAACAAATCTCACTGCATTACGAATAACTGAAATAGCATGACTTATTTCTTTAAAGCCATCACAAACAATAAGATTAAGTATATGAGCACAACACCTCATATGAAGCATTTCTCCACCTATTACTAGACCATTCTTCTTCTCCTCAAAACAACTCTTCAATCTCAGTAATGCTACATAGTTGGAAGAGGCATTATCAACAGTCATACAAAAAATCTTATTGATTCCCCACTCTTTAAGACAAATAAATCAACTCATTTCCCATCATATCTCCCTTATGGCTTGGGACTTGAACGAAACTTATAATCCTTTTTTGAAATGTCCAATCATTATCAACCTAATGAGCAGTTAAACACAAATAACTAATATTTTGTATAGACATCTAACAATCAGTAGTAAAAAAAACTCTATGTTGACCCAACTTTTTTAAACTCTATGTTGACCCAACTCTTTCTTCAATTTCTTCTTCTCATTTAGGAACAAATTATATATATCTCTTGGTACTGTCGTCCTTGAAGGAAACACAAATTTTGGGAAAAAATATCTTGTGTAACCTTAACAACCTTCATCCTCTACATGTCGAGATGGTAACTCAGACAATAGTAAGTACCTTGTAATCTATTCTCTAATTTCACAGATTCTTCACGACTATCAATACCTTTAGAAAGCTCTCCATTTTTTAACATGCTATAACTAGTCATTCTCTTTTGCTCTTGTCTTGAACTCTATATGGATACTTCTTGCACAATTGAGTGAGATTATTTCACAATGTACTAGTTCCGCATTTTTTTGCATGATGCTTATAAGTTTGTTCACAATAATTACATTCTATCTTTTCATCTCCTTGCATTTTAAAATGATCCCACATCTCAGAACTTTTGTTTCCCTTTTTCCTTTTTCCATCGATTTTCATATCTTCTGGGTCATTCTCTAATGTAATCACATCATCGACTTCTTCTGAAATTGGATCCATATCTGAAAAGAGAAAAAGAAACAACGAATGAAGCTAATCTATGGAAAAGAAACAACCTGGTGATACAAGAAGAAAGCCATGGAATGAATTCCCCAATACTAAAATTTATAATAAATTCTTGTACATCGTGATATTAGCATTTAGCATCATGAATAAATAAATCTCACAATCTATTTGGATTTTCAATAAAGCAATGGTGAATTTATATCCTGTATTGCATTTTTTACTGATGTATATTCATTTGTTGAAATATATATGAAAGAGGTCATAAAACATGAAAATGTGCAATGCAAAGCACTATAGTCAACCTATTGACGTGGATTAACCAAAGCCTAATCGGGTGAGTGCTGTATTGTGCACTCAACTGCAAACAGCATGAGAAAAATACTAGATAAACAATAGAAAAATATGGTTGTTCAACATTAAATTACAGCAATAAAAAAATGACACCATTCTACATCTACTAAATTAAACTGCACGCACATACAAAACTAAATGATCAAGTCTACATTTTATTCACTATTTTTATCCAATTAAAATATTAAATAATACCACTATTCATTCAAAATTAAGGGAAAATGAGAAAATAGAAAGAGAAATTCATTCAAAATTCTCTGCACAAATCAGTTCTAAGTCTTTTTTTACGTTTCTAGAGAAAGAAAATTAAGGGTTTTGATCTCAATTTCTAATTTCTCTTATATAAAAAAAATTATGAAAAATTGTTTCGATACACAAGGAAAAGGAAGAGAGCCTACATTCAGAGTCACAGTTAGTGGTGGTAGGCAGTGGTGGAGAAATGGCTTCGACGACAACAAATCAGAAGCGTCAAGTTAGCACTGCGCAGCGTGCGTCGGCGCTGCAGGATAGAGAGAGGGAGCTAGGGCTTGGTAACTTTGGTTTGCTTGTGTTTTTGCAAAGCTGTAATTGCATATTTGGCTCGGTAAAATTCACAATTTAAGGTTTAATTAATTTTGTAATTATGGGCCTAATCTTTTTTTTTTTTTAACGAAGGCCCAACTAAATACTAATGATAATGACTTATTGACTTTTAATAAAATTTATATATGAGAATTTATAATTTAACAAAAACATTTTTTTAATTAAAAAAAGTGCGGTTCGGTTTGATTTTTTGGGGTTTTTAAAAATTGAAATGGTTTGGTTCGGTTTATGAGAAAAAAAAACTGCAGGTCCATGTGGACCTAAACCAACGACTTCGGTTTGGTTTACGGTTTTGCGGTTCTTTTGTGCATCCCTAGGCATAACATACAATACACTTGATTTTGCTAGTTCTAATCAAGAGTGAG
The DNA here is from genome assembly GCA_903798395.1 of Fraxinus floribunda. NCBI lineage: Eukaryota > Viridiplantae > Streptophyta > Magnoliopsida > Lamiales > Oleaceae > Fraxinus > Fraxinus floribunda. The sequence continues at coordinate 9,198 of CAIGRS010235286.1, read as the reverse complement.
TTTATTTGGTGAGCTGTAATATAATTTCCATTGCTAGCTTAGGATGCTTATGGAGCATTTAATATATATAGGTCTCTTCATATACCATCTGTATTGCACACACTATGATCTTGATTGTGGGACTCTATTGGGTGTGTGAGACTTGGGATGGCAGTCACATGTTAGTAGGGTGACTTTGAACATGAATTGACAATTTTTATTAAACCTAAGCTAGATATTTTCCCTATATGAATCAATATCTGTCTGGAAAAATAAATATAAGGGACTCAATATCTTAATACTTCTTTTCGAAGCTTACGTGACTTGAGTAATCAAGTTTGTGGGGTTTCTCATAATCTGGTACCTATGGTCATCTGACTTGAGTTAATCGGCCTAAAGCTCGTTACAGAGGTCATGCTAGTCGCTACATGGAAAGGAGCCTGCACTTAAGATGAATAAAAATATGTGAGCATTCCTTTTGATGGTTGTGATAAAAAGAAAAATATTTGTACTGTAAGTCGGGGGGAGAAAAGAAATTTTTCAAAAAGAAATTCTTCATTCGAAATGAGCTTTCATATGTAGGTTCTAATGTGGTTTGATTTTCATAAGTAGAAGAATATACTTATTATCAGTAATGTTTAGCATGTCCTTTCTCATAAAATTAAGGTTTGTAGTCCTACTGCCAGATGATTAGTGACACTTAACACATATGAGTCATTTATTTCATTTACTCCATTGGTACTTTAAGTTGAAATTGTGGGAAAGTTTATTGTTCACTGCATATACTTGTGATTGCTTATACCTAAATTATTGGGATGTTATGTGATTTTGCTTTGTCCCTTGTCATTTTGAGACAAAAAGGGGGAGAAATTTTTTGAATTGCATTGCAAAAGTAATTTTTATCAATTGTTTTACTTGTATTTTTTTTTTTTTTTTTTGATTTTCAATCTTATGTCTGAGGGGTCGATGGGGGTGAGACATAGATACATTTTGACATTTGACTTGATATACATTGCATTGACTTTTACACTTATCTTATGTCTGAGGTGTCGTTGAGGTGAGACATAGATAGATTTACCTACTGTTTAAACACTCTGAGAGTTTGCAGTAAGGGGAATACATGCATATTTGTTTGACTTCAATTTTGTTAAATTAAGTTTTTGATGTTTTTATAGTGTCAATGTTTCGTTTTGGCATGTTGGGTTGCATTGATAGCGTGTCTTAGTTTAGCTCGTGATTTAAAGTTGAAAAATATGCTATTTGAGTTACAATTAGTTACGATTGCTTAAATGATACCTACAAGTGAAATGTTTGAAATGTAATTGTTTTCCATACATTTTACACTGGTATTTGAGTTGTCTATACATATATGTTGAGGACGTATACTCGTACTCCATATGTTGAAAATAGTTATCTTTTCTATAAAACATTCATATTTCGATGACGTTGAATCTTTCCATTTTGTTTCATCATCAACTTGACAGTTATGACATCTTGATTCTGTGGTGGACCAGTCCTCTAACATACCATCGAATCGTACATGATTTTGTAAGTTTATTGTACTTGAGTTTCCCTCTTTATACATAATATAACTTCTTATAAACAGTTTATTAAATGTTATTTTTGAAATAGTACGAGGAAAACAATGTAGACATAGAATCTAACATTTCTGTATACATATAAAATTAATTATAACTTGTGTCATCTTAATTCTTATAAAGCGAAATGTACAAAATGCACTACATTTAACAAATAATTATAGTTGAGCCAAACGTTAGCTTTTATTGCAAATAACAACTCAGGTGATAATATTGAATTATCTATCAATTTTTATACTGTTTGTTAAACTAATTTATTATTATTTAAAATTTAATTGCTAGAAGCTTGTGATTTCGGATTAAATTGTTTTCTTAAAAAACTGGACTTCTTTAGTGTGAGGTTTACAAAATTTATGATCTTTCATTTCATTAAACTAAAACTCATAAAAATAGAAAATAAACCTTAATAAAGTAAAAATGTGTTGGAAAATATAGCTAAAGCTTCATTTGAAGATTTCCCAGCATTATTAAATGGAAAAATGAAATCATCACCTAATAAATTATTTATGTTCATGACTTTTGAATTTAATGTCCATGAACAAAAAAGCTTGAAAAAGAAATAAAAATAAAAATCAGGTTGTCATTCTATATATCTACATGATACAAAGAGTTCACTAGGACAAGAGAGTAGGGTGCATGTAAAACCATTAGAATGACATCAAAAAGCAAATCCAGAGAAGGCATCACCTCATTATCTTCACATAAGCAAAGTATTATGAAGACCTCCTAGAAATCTATTAGAGGGGAAGTCAAATGTCGCTCTCAAAGCTTCATGATTGAACCCCAACACTTATTAATAATTGAACTACAATCAGATCCAGAAAAAAACTGGGTAAATAAATGTCATGCTTCTCCAAAGGGAGACTCACGAAAAACCTTATTAACTGAATGGCATTATGTGAATATTTCAAAGTCGTAGAAACAGTTATAGGAGCATGTGGGAAATGTAGTTTGGGGATCTTTTGAAAATAACAACTAATCTAATAGGAAGAGGCCACATGTCATGGAACCCTTTAGAATTTAAATTTTTATCAAACTTCAGAAATAGAAGGGCGATGTATGTCTAGATAATAAAAAAGGATCAAAATGTTCACATTACAACAAAATGACCTTTTGCAACACTCAACATGCAACATTCGTGAATTGAGTGTTGCTGAAATGGTATATTGCAACATTCTAATAAATGAGTGTTGTCATTGGTTAATGTAATTGAGCTTTGCCAACATTTTTTAATTGCATGTTGCTAATATTACATTTTTAAAGATTTCTTGAATGTTGCGAAAAGTCTCATTTTAGCAACATTTATCGAATGTTGTTAAAATTTGATTCTATAACAACGTTCAATGTTTGTTGCTAAAACTCTTAAAATATAGCATTTTGCAATGTTTATTGATTGTTGTGAAAAATTTTACTTTTTGCAACGGTTTCTAAATGTTGCGAAAGGTTCCTTTTTTTGCAACGTTTATTAAACTTTGCTAATTAAAAAAAAATATAAAATTTTAATTCACCAAAAAAATAAAAACTACTAGATTACAAAAAAATAGAACTTCGTCGTTCACCCTCTGCCTCCCGTCTTCCCTCACCGTCGCTCCTTGCACAAGATGTAAAAGTGGCGTAAATTGAAGATAAAAGGATGTCAAGGCATAAACAATCATCAAACCGTATCTCCTCTTATTCTCCTTCTTCTCTCTAAAGAAACCCTAATCTTTTTCTCTTCCATAATATTTTCTTATGAAAATTTACAAGTTTTTCGAATAAGAGATGTACGGGCTTCGAATTTTGGGACCCTATCGGAGTCTTGGAAGGTCGTTAATGTCGATGCCAGCATGCACTGCCTCATGCTGTCTTCTTCCAAAAATGTTGTTGGTTATGGCATCGCTACATGTGCCCCCCAATTCACTAGGTAAAATATTTGTTCACCAAGTATATTATACTTTTAGATCTGTGAATGAAATATCGAGAAATTCTAATTTTTAAGGTTTGTTTTCTTTTACATTTTTGTAGATCTGAATACTACTCCTTTCAAATTTTTTGTAAATATGATGTTTATACTAGTGTTTGATTATCTACATGTTGTGGTATATGGCTTATTTTTATTTTATTTCTTGTATTTTTGGATTTTGGATTTGATTTGTAGAGTAAATTTTAATCTCACTTTTCCTTTTCAATTTTCCTGAATTTCAGAGTTGTGTCTCATTGCTTTAGAAGTATTGAAATCAGTTTTTACTCTAATTAGTGCAGCTATATTAATGTCCTCTTTTCATTTTACTCAATTTTGGACTCTAAATTGGTGAAATTTTGATTAATTTTGCATGGGACCATGTCTTTTGAGGTTTCAAAGGTAAAATATAGATTTGTTAACTTTATAAAACACGGTGTCTTTTGGGTACATCTGGCTACATGGTGTCTTTTATTGTATATTCTAGATTTATATTGACATTTTTGTGTCAATTCCCTCCTCTGGTCGGAAATTATAATGTTATGCCTTTTTGATTTGTTATATTTCAGGTTTGTTTTAAGATGTTCTAAAGATATTTCTCAATTCTCATTCTACACCTATCTGATCCAAATATGAACATGGTCTAGTCTCAGGTTATTGCTGAAGTGTTACAGAGAAGAGGTTCTTTTTTTGGATAAGGTAAGTGTATTATATCCAAAGTGTAAAAAGAAAGTACATGATCATAGGGGAATACCCCAGAAAAACTAGGCTAGGAAATTATGTCTTCCGAGCACCAACAACAGAAACCTAGATTTGATCTTATGACCTATTCACGACAATAGAAAATATTCGCAGAAAAACCCCATGAGCGTTGGAGCCATCTATTCTCACTAGACGGGACCAATCCCTTACATAAATTCACTCGTGTACAAAACAATGTCTCGAATAACAACAGATTCATGTTTAGGAGTCAAGTATAGATCCTTTCATATTTTGCAATACTTGTTACCTTTAATGTATTGTTGAATTCCATTTGTCTTGATAAAAGAAAATTATTTGATGTTAATTGTACGTTGTTTGTATAGGTATGGTATCAGACAAATAAATCAATGGAAGGTCATGAAGAAGCTCTGGACACAGCCAGCAAGATTCTCAAAAAGAAGGAAGCAAACTTGTAAGTCACATTCTATGTCGCTTTCTCCATATAGCACGCTCTGTCAGAATTCTATCTCATATAATGGTCATATTGCTGGCTATCCAGGAAATCGGAAAAAGGAAGCACGCCAATTATTCTTATTAAGCCCTTGCTTGGCCCCATTTTGGGGTGTTGACAATTTTTGGAATAGTGATTGATGGGAGAATGTGTGGTAGAAAAGTAATAAAAAGTTTTAAATTTGTGTGTAATATTATTTTATTTGATGACGTGTAGTTGAAATGAAGAGAGAAAAAATTAATGTAATGTAATTGAAAAAAATGGGGGCCAAACGGGGGCTACGAGCATTCAGAAAAATGGAACAGCATTACTGAAAACTGTATCAAGTAAAACAGAATAAACCTTGAGAAGTATGCTGTTTAAAAGTTCTAAGGCAGGAGTTGGAAGTCTTATTAAGAGTATTCAAAAAAATGGAACAGCATTACTGAAAACTCTATCAAGTAAAACAGAATAAACCTTGAGAAGTATGCTGTTTAAAAGTTCTGAGGCAGGAGTTGGAAGTCGTCTAGATTGTAAGCTAGTAGTATCTAAAAGATTCGAGAGCACCAATTGAAGGCTTACAACAAGTTAGAAAAGGAATTCTTTATTATGTATGTTCTTCCAGCACCTCGGTCTCTGTATTTTTATTATTATTTTGCTCTCTGCAACCCATGAAGGGAAAGGGAGGGCAAGCTTTTCAGTATTGGATTATATTGGAGTCACTACAACAAAAACAGCCTACGTTTGCCGTAGGCCAAACATTGCCGAAGACTTTCTTTCGCAACGTTTGGCAAACGTTGCCGTTTTTTTTTTTATTTATTTATTTATGCAAATAGAATGGCAAAATTGAAAATGCAACTTATGAATAAATTTTGGAATTATATAAAAATTGATAATTTCATTACAAATTTTGAATCCATACACTTGAATGGAATGTGACACAAGACCACTTAAATAAAAAGGAGATTCAAAATGAAAAAAAATGGTAAGAGGAAAAGTCGATCATAAACTGTATGTTAAAGACTAGAACCGACATTATGACAATCTCACATCTTGCAAAGAGTCCATTCTTCAAGCATTCATATGTACTGCTGTGTCAAAAGATCCTGTAGTTTTTGCACGTTTGACATGTATGTGATCTGGGTGTGTCAAAAAGTAGCAATACATATAAGGGCAAAAAGAAATGTTCTAAGTAAATTAAGGAATTTTTCCAATTTTGAAGGGAGGTAGCATGCAATTGGCTGCAAAAAGTAGCAATACATATAAGGGCAAAAAGAAATGTTCTAAGTAAATTAAGGAATTTTTCCAATTTTGAAGGGAGGTAGCATACAATTGGCTGCAAAAAGTAGCATACATACAAGGGCAACACTTTCCTGTTCTTGACCATCTTTTGAAAAAGGAATCTAATCTTACGAGTGTAAATTCAGAAGATATGAAAGAAACAAGAAGCCTTCCTCTGTGTTCCGATCTGTGTTTTAAATGAAAATAAAGAAAAGAAGAAGAACCTGAGAGGCATTATGAGGACCAATTTCTAGTATATTTCCTCTCTTCCCAAGGTTAACTTCAAGAGACATGACCAATCCTTCATGGCCACTGCCATCATTGTGATACAAGAACTTTCTAATACAAGAGGTTAGCAAAGTTCAATTATGACTCGAAGAAATAAAAGAAGAGATTGTTGAAGCAAGTGTTGTTCATAGTCTAATGCTTGTTTATCTCCCAAGTCTACTATTAAAGCGCCTCTTGATTTTCTAATTCTATAGACCCCTTAGGGACATTTCATAATCCCAAATACAAAATTCCATAAAGCAAGTCTTCCCAAAGTGTCGTTCTGAGCAGTGACCAAGGGACCACCCATATTTAAGTACCAAGATATCCAATGTGACATTGATTGCATAATCCTTAAACAAGTAAGTACCATTAAAAGTCTCGAAACTGAAGTTGTGCAAGAGCACAAAGTTCTTGCTAACAACTGTGATCAAGGCTGAGGTCAAATTGTAGCATAGAATTGGAACAACAAATTGAAAGTCGTGAAAGATTACTTCATCCCTGAATGCAGTCACTTTTAACTCCAAGCTTGAATCACCAATATTATGCTACAAAATGCAAGCATTGATGTTTTTTTTCTAAAAAAAATTGAAAAATGCACCTTAGGTAAAGCCTGATAAATGAAACATGTAGTAAATAACATTGAAAGGTACAGAAAACCAAGGAAATAAATGCCACGACACTGAAATAGGTTTATGAAATAGGAAACTATTGCATGGAACAGTCTAAGGGAGAACTAGACCATAATCAAAGAAGTTAGCAGAAGTCGATTAATGATATTCATTATTTTGTTTTCAAAGTTTTATCCTTCAACATTGTAGAGTAAATTCTGAAGGAGAGTAAATTCTTTTCTTTCACCTTTATGCACAAGAATAGCAAACGCAAAGAACCTAAGAGACACCCACAAAAATTCTAAATTTCAATTCAGGTTTCCCATCAGAGTAAATAACATACAGAGTTCTGCTTACCAAATACTATATTTACCGTGTTTGAATTGCATTAACGCTAAAACTTTTGCAAATTTATTAAATAATTGGCATTCATCATATAAACGGAATTTAAATTCTATCACATTAGTGCAGAGATAAAAAAAAAATATATAATAAAATAAATGACGAACCAACTCAAAATAGAATAGATAGATTGTAAGATTTTGAAAAAAGTTGCTGTGATTGCAAACCACATTAAAAGATACCAAAAGAAGAAAAAAAGTGTTCACAGTGAAAGGCATACCCATTATGTGTATTGCCCGATTCCTCAAATCCTCAAGAATAGAATGTTCCAGTTTGAAATGGAGAAAGAAATCCGCAATAAAAAAACAAAGTAGCCAGCAGCTATTGAAGATTAATAGCCAGACCGACTATGAACTTCAAACATGATTTGAAAAATAGCAAAATTAAAATCTAACAGCAAAAACCATTTACAAAGCATTAACGTCAACTGACCGGCGATTAACTTCAAACGCCACCGAGGATTCAAACAGGATTTGAGGGGGGAGCAATTTGGGCAATCGGCGAGGGAGTGATTAGGGCTCCTGTTTTGTTATTTCATGAATTCGTTCCTTTTGATTTGGGGGTTTAATTTGAGCCCATTTATTTGAAAAAAAAAAACTTTTCGCAACGTTTGACAAACGTTGTGAAAGGAGTCTATCGCAACGTTTGACAAACGTTGTAAAAAGAAACTTTTCGCAACACTCAACAAACGTTGCAAAAAGTCTTACTTTTCGCAACGTTTGTCAAACGTTGTGATAGACCCCTTTTCGCAACGTTTGTCAAATGTTGCGATAGACCTCTTTTCGCATTGTTGCGAAAAGTCAACATTCAATAAATGTTGCGATAGACCCCTTTTCTCAATGTTTGTCAAACGTTGCGAAAAGTGACGTTGCCAAAAGTCATTTATACTATCTTACTAAAATGTTGCCAAAAGATCTTTTTGTCAACATTTATCAACAAATGTTGCCTTTTTAGTGTTGCGAATGACTCTTTTTGTTGTAGTGTGTTAAAGGAGACAAACGCTTAGGTTTTTTCAGTGTTCTTCTGTCGTTCTACGTCTGGCGTCATTTGATTTTTTTTTTTTCCACTCCACACACACAATCCTGAAAAAGAAAGAAATGGGGAGAGGGAGGGTTGAACTGAAAAGAATAGAGAACAAGATCAATAGGCAGGTGACTTACTGTGAAAACCCTCGCTGCCTCCGGCCTCACTGTCTTGATCCTCATGTCAAATTGAATGAACTAGGTCTGGCCGTAAATGAGAAATGAGAATTGGTTGGTGTCGGTGCTTGGTAGAGCTCAAAAGCTGATTAAAATTGAAAATATAGCCGGATCTCACTCGTCTAATAAAAGTCAACATTAACAGCTAGTTTTTCAATTATAACCCGATTTTAATCTCTACCAAACACACTTTGAATTTGTTCATTTCATTTGGGTCAGGTAACGGGACGGCCCATTACATATAGCAAATTGAAAAATTAATTTGTAAAAACTGAAGCTAAATTAAACGGGGCGGGGACCTCATTACCCGACCCCGACCCCGCCCCGAGTTGAAGTTTCCCGCCCCGTCCCCACCCCGAATTCCAGATTAAGCGGGTAATTCCCGCCCCGTTCGTGGCGGGGCCCCGCGGTTATCGGGTTTAATGGGGGGTTTTTTTGCCATCCCTAATAAAAATTGGTAAGCCTCTATTTGGTACACATTAAAATTTTCATTTTCATTCTTTTACTAATTTTCAATCGCACATTTTTCAATAAAATAATATTTTTCATCACATCAATAACTTTTTCTTCTTTTTTAACCACACACTCTCTATCAATCTACTATTTCAAAATGATCTATTTTGAATTTTTTGAAGCTTGATAATTACTTTTCAAAAATTTTTAAAAGTTACCTGAAATATATTTTGTTTGTAAATTTTAATTAAGTTATTTTAAATATTTTAAAGCTTGA
>CAIGRS010235272.1:0-10324 GCA_903798395.1 Fraxinus floribunda | reverse complement strand
TTTAAAAAAATTGAGGAGATTCGGTTCTTTTTCGGTTCTCGGTTCTGGGTCTGGAATCGAGAACCGAACTGAAGTTTTCAGGTCTCGATTCTGGTACCCGTTCGGGTATTTAAATTAAGAAGAACCGCTCGGTTCGGTTCGGTTCGGGAGTTTTGTCCAGCCCTACATGGTTTGGCAGAGTAACATGTGCATTCTGTGCTAGTTAGACTGATTGAAACAAATTTGGCTAGTAGCTCTTGAGTCTACCATCTAATGTCTAGGAAAATGGAGCAATGAGCTAATAGAGATGGAAAAACAAGTACCTGGACACTTGATTAAAATGTGTATCAGCTCCAGTTTCAACCTTTGCAGATGCTAGATGCTGCTTAGCATGTTCATTAGATGTTGATACCGAGCATGATTTAGAGTCTTCATGAAATCCCTTACATTACTTTGTGGTTGCTCTGACATGGATTCAGAAACTTGATTAGCAACAACATAATTTGGTGGATTATTTTCACCTGATTGACTACCAGAGGTAGGCCTCTGTTTGGCCTTATATCTAGGGGGATAACCATATAATTTGTAGCATTTATCTACGGAATGACCAGCATATCCACAATAGGTATACATATGCCTTTCCTTCCTTTGAAACTTGTTGACACCGACCTCCGAGGTCGCTAAGTTCGGATTTACATACTCAATGAAGAGAAGATAATGCAAGCTCGGAGGTGTGAGCTCAGCTCGAATTTCCAGTAGCTTATCCAGGAAGCTTGTGTAGTCCTTCAAGGTGGAATAGTCAATAATGATTGAGAATCACTGATAGAATATATAAGTTACCAATCAAACATGTGCATATGTAAAGTCCACATTATCCTCCAATCAAAAATCATAGCTTCTTTTCCTAAGTAATGTATTAATTGCTGGGGACCACTTGTAGCTGATAGGTTTGAGCTCGGCTACCTATCCTATTACGCCAACATATGTACTTATTTAGCTCAGTATCAGGATTGACAAGACATGGGTACTGTATGCATGCATATTTCTCCTATATAAAGCTAAGGAAGTGATAAGACAAGGGGAAGGACACAGATTCTAGGGAAATATACAAACTTCTTGCATTTCTCTCATACTTCAAATATCTCCTATAATTAGAAAAAAAGATTATTGTATTATCATCTTGCAACCCTTTAATTATTCCACAATTAAATTCGTGTTCAATCCTTAAGTTGGCCTGGATTTTGTTCATACATTTTTCAATGTCAACAGTTTGGCGCTAGAAGGAGGGCCAAACTTGGAAAATAGCCCTATCTCTTCACAAAAATTCATAAAATAGTATCATGGACGAATTCTCAGTATTTGAAAACCAATCTCATACCTGTCCAGAGCAGACCAATGATCCAAGAAACCCTAAAAGGTAAGGTTAGAATGAAACCATCGACCTTCAAATGGTGACAATGAAGGAGGCCATTGATAAACTAACAAATATTGTTAGTAGGTTGGAGTAAAATCAAGCTCGAAATCTATCACAGGATATCGAGGTGGAGTCTCCACATCAAGGAAAAACCAGGCGACTTCCCACTAGGAGGACCCTACAATTTTTAGGTGAGGAATCTTCCAAAAGTCGAATTGAGGAAGTCAAAAGTTCTCATGTGGCGACAAAACCAACTACCAGAAGGACAAATAGTGTGTTCAACAGACTGGGCTCCCAGCATTCTCTGACACCTACAAAAGAACATGTTGAGCCCCGTGGTAGCCATCCTGCTGAACGAACTGAACCTGAGATGAGCGCCCTCAAGAAACGAATAGCAAACTTGGAGCCTAAAAATAAAAGAAGCACAGAAGAGTATATTACTAAATGCCACTCAACTTTTAATGAGGATATCTTGGCGGAACCACTACCTGAAAAGTTGAAGATGCTACAGTTAATCGGGTATGATGGGGAAAGAGATCATCTCAGTCCTTTGGACAAATACGCCTCTTGGATGGAGCTGCATGGAGCTGGAGGTGCCATCATGTACCATGCTTTTCCTTTAACCTTGGGAGATAAAGCTCAGCGATGGTTTAGAAGGTTACATCAAAGATCTATAAAAAGCTGGAATGACTTCTCCTCAACGTTCCTCGGCCGGTTCATGGGATCAAAGGCGAGGACTACACCAAAGGAGAGGTTAGTAAGCATCAAACAAAGAAAGACCGAATCCTTCAAGAGCTACTTGAACAATCCATGGAGGTGGAAAAAATCTCTGATGACGCCGCACTTATGGCGGTCCTTTCCAGGTTAAGACCAAAGATAAGATTTTGGTGGTCTGTCCATGAGGACGGACCTCGGACATATCATGAACTCTTGGGCCGAGCTGAGAAATATATAAGTGCGGAGAAAGCCAAGTCAGATCAGGAGGATGCCAAGCAAGTCCTTCAATCTCCACAACGGACAAAGGGAAAACAAACAGATAAGGATTCAGGTCAGGAAAGAAGAAGGGACAGAAGGGATCAAGGTCGTTCTAGGCCGTATCCCGACAAATTTCACGAATATCACCCCCTCAATGCAACATTGGAGGAAGTCTTTTTACAAACTGAGGAAAAAGAAACCTTCCGTCGACCTCCACAACAAAGGAAAGAAATAACTGGGAAAAATCAACGAAAGGAAGAAGTGGGGAGAGGTCACCTGCAAGAATTTGTAGCCAAGCCCCAAGGAGCAAACCCGGCTGGGTTCCAATAGCCTAACCAGTAAGGAACATCTCAGCAACCTCGTCCTGGGTCCCAAGCTCACGACCCATAACCTCGTGTCGAGATTCGAACATTGATAAGTGGGAATCAATGCCTTGAGGGTTCGCGAAGAACTAGGCATAGATTGGCACGTGATGCCCATGTTTGGTAGAACTACAGTGTGATGTGCCCAGCGTTGGAGTTGTCACCTCACCAAACCCCGAATGGTTTGGATTTTCAAAAAAGGACGCACAAGGAGTCTTTCAAAACCAAATCGATGCACTAGTAATAGTAATGAACGTGGCGGGAGTGCAAATACACCGGACCTTGGTAGATACTGGGAGTTCGATAAATGTACTCTATTATCAAACTCTGAAGCAAATGGCTATACAGGATCGGTACCTTCAACCGTACTGCATGAGACTGTAAGGATTCTCTGGAGATCCCATTGAAGCTAGGGGGCAGATAGTGCTTAGTGTAGAGCTCGACGAACCCCCTTGTCGCAGAAGAATCTTAGCCGATTTCATTGTTGTGGACCTCCCTTCAAATTATAATTCCATATTGGGAAGGCCCTTACTACACGAGTTGCAGGCTGCTACTTCGATATATCACTATTGCATGAAGTTCCCAACTCCAAATAGGCCAGGAGTAATACGTGGAAACCAGGTTGAAGCAAGAGTCTGTAATATCGATCTCCCTAGTCTTCAAATTCGGATGCTGAAAAATCAATATTATCAGCATACCAAGGTCCCAAAGTCCAAAAGGCCCATAGTAGCCGACCTCTTCGAGATCGGTATTTTTTAGAAAAAATATCGCAAGAAGGTGACAGATGACCAGCTTTTGTTTGAAGAAAAAGAAGCGGATCCAAATCCCTATCCTGGAGTTCTGGTAATCCCAGTACTTATATCCAAAATTGACATGCCCAAAGTTTTGGTGGAGACTGGGAGCTCCCTCAACATACTTTACACTGGCACCTTGGAACGAAGTGGAATCCCTCTTGGTTTTCTGCAACCATATCCAAACATGATTACAGGATTGGACGGTGTCCTTTCTGAAGTAAAAGGAGTGATCAAACTCCCTATTGAGGTTAGAGATTCCCCTCGCCGAACTAAAGTGAATGCAAATTTTATGGTTCTGAACTTAAAGTCCCCTTATGATGCGATTATGGGACAATCTTTGTAGGGCAGTAATATCATTGTACCACTACTCCATCAAATTTCTCATGCCCCATGGGACAGGGCAGGTCAAAGGAAATAAAGATAGTGCTGCTCAGTGTCAGGTGGCGGTTGATTTAAAAGGAAAAATGATTCATTACTCTTCGGAGATCTGCATGATGTGCACAGCAGAATCCTTGCCGAATTCATTTGACCCACGATTAAAAGTACGGGGGGAAGAACCCGTGGAAGAACTGAATGTCATTGAGGTCGGCACATGTAGTCCAAAAAAAGAACTGAAAATAGGACATGAACTCCGACCTCCACTAAGAGATCAGATCATCAGCTTCCTCCAAGAAAACCTCGATGTTTTTGCTTGGGAACATGTGATGTGAAAGGAATTAACCCGAAAGTCATGTGCCATAAGTTAGGGGTTGACCCTTTAGTGCGACCCAAACAGCAGTGACAGAGACCTTTAAACCCAGAACGGTATGAGGCTCTAAACAAAGAAGTGCAGAAGCTACTCAAGAATGGATTTATCCGAGAATCAAAATAACCAAAGTGGATTGCCAATCCTGTGTTGGTTAAAAAGAGTAATGGGGATTGGAGGATGTGTATCGACTTCATCGACCTGAAAAAAGCATGTCCCAAAGATAGTTTTCATTTGCCAAGAATAGACCAGATGGTGGACGCTACTGCTGGGCTTGACTTGCTCAGTTTCATGGACGCGTACTCAGGCTACAACCAGATTCTCATGTATGAACAAGACCAAGAACACACAGCCTTTATCACTGACAGAGGTCTACATTGTTACAAAGTAATGTCATTTAGCCTCAAGAATGATGGGACAACCTACCAATGCTTAGTTAATTCTATGTTCGCCAAACAAATTGGAAAAACCATGGAAATATATGTGGATGACATGTTAGTCAAAAGTACGAATGGACGGAATCATCTGCAACATCTCGCCGAAATGTTCAAAATCCTGAGAACATACGGGATGAAGTTGAATCCCTACAAATGTGCTTTTGATGTAAGCTCAGGAAAATTCTTGGGACACATGGTAAACCATAGAGGAATTGAGGCTAACTCAGAAAAAATAAGGGACATTATTGAATTGCGTCCCCTAGCTAGGCCCAAGGAAGTTCAAAGTTTAACGTGACGAATAGCTGCCCTTAGCCGCTTCATGTAAAAAATCAACAGATAAGTGCAGATCTTTCTTTGACACATTAAGAGGTGGGAGAAAATTTGAATGAACATCAGAGTGTGAGCTCGCTTTTGACCAGCTGAAGTCACATTTGGCACAACCACCTGTGCTGTCTGAACCAAAGATAGGAGAAACATTGATGCTCTACCTGGCAGTTTCAGAACATGCCGTTAGTGCTGTACTAACCAGGGAGGAAAATGGAGTACAGTACCTTGTTTATTATGTTAGCAAGGCTTTGCATGATGCCGAGGTCCGTTACTCTCCACTGGAAAAATTAGCTTACGCGGTAATAATAGCAGCTCGAAAATTAAGGCCATATTTCTTGGAACATCCCATTGAGATATTAACCAATCATCCACTAAGGCAAGTACTACAGAAGCCTGAAACTTCATGGAGGCTGGTGAAATGGTCAGTTGAGCTCAACCAATTTGACATAAAGTATAAGTTACATATCTCCATAAAAGCCCAAGCACTTGCTGATTTCATTGCTGAGTTTAGCTCGAATCCAACAAAAGAATCATCTCATTGTTTGCCTTGGAAACTTTTCGTTGATGGGTCCTCCACAGACGAATGAGCGGGAGATGTAATTGTGTTGATAAGTTCGAATTAGCAATTATTTTGCGAAGCACTGCTGTTTGATTTCAACGCCTCTAACAACGAGGCCGAATATGAGGCCCTCATAGCTAGCCTAAAGATGGCGAGTAAAATGAAGATTGACTATTAGATTGCATACAGTGACTCGCGGCTAGTAGTAAATCAGGTCAATGAAGCCTACCAAGCTAAGGAAGAAAGAATGAACAAATATCTTCAGCTCGTCAAAAAAAGAGCTACAGAACTTTGGAAACATCCAGGTTGAATGAGTTCCACGAACTCAAAATGGGCATGCTAATGCTTTTGCTCGGTTGGCAACAAGTGAAGGAATCGAGAGGCTTGATAGCATACCAATAGGAAGAATACATCACCTTGCTATTGAAGAATCTGAAAATGTTCATATGGTGACAGACCTCAAACAAACATGGATGGATGAGGTCGTTTCGTATCTACAAATAGGCACATGCCCTGAGTATCCCATACTGGCAAGAAAACTACAAACAAGGTCAGCAAGGTATACTTTAATCAACGAAGTTCTATATAAACGAGGATATTCTATACCTTTGCTCAGATGCTTGAATGAAGAAGAAGCAATGCGTGCCATGGAAGAGGTACATGGAGGCATATGTGGGAACCATGCTCGAGGACAGGCATTGGTTCATAAAATCTTGCATCAAGGGTATTTTTGGCCAACCATGAAAAGGGATGCGTTGGAATTTGTCAGAAAGTGCGACAAGTGCCAGCGATTCGTCCCAAACATCAGCCTCCCACCTAAAAAATTGAACTATGTCATGACACCATGGCCTTTTTCAAAATGGGGGGTCTATCTAATCGGTCCCATGCCTGTAGGCAAATGAGGCACAAAGTTCGCAATTGTAGCAGTTGATTATTTGACCAAATGAGTTGAAGCCGAACCTTTGACCATAATGGACCACAAGACTACTGAATTCATATGAAAAACAATCGTATGTAGGTTTGGAATACCTCACTCCATCGTGGCAGATAATGGGAAACAGTTTAACAACATTCGCTTTGCAAATTTCTGTAAGGAGCTGGGAATACAGAAACACTTCTCTACACTAAATCACCCCCAGGCTAATGGCCAAGTTGAGGCAATCAATAAGATTATCAAGCATACGCTGAAAGCAAAGCTTGATANCAACATTCGCTTTGCAAATTTCTGTAAGGAGCTGGGAATACAGAAACACTTCTCTACACTAAATCACCCCCAGGCTAATGGCCAAGTTGAAGCTATCAATAAGATTATCAAGCATGCGCTGAAAGCAAAACTTGATACTCTTAAGGGAGGATAGGTAGAGGAACTTCCTAGTGTGCTATGATTTTATCGCACCACTACTAGAAATAGCACCAGAGAAACTCTCTTTTCTTTAGCTTTTGGAGTGAAAGCTGTCATTTTCCTTGAAGTTAAGATCCCTTCATTCAGAACTTTGACATATCATGAAGATAAAAACAAGCAAGCATTGCGAGGGGAACTTCATTTGATATAAGAAAAAAAGAATGCCGCTGCAATCAGAAATGCAGTTTACAAGCAACGCAATGCAAGGTACTACAATCAAAAAGTGAAGAAACGTGAGTTCGAGGTCGGCGACCTTGTCCTAAGAAAGGTCTTTTTGGCTACAAAAGAGCTGAACACTGGATCTCTAGGGCCTAACTGGGAAGGTCCTTATAAAGTAAACAAAGTATTGCTTAGAGGGGCATATAAATTAGAAGACATGGAAGGAAGATCTTTGCTGCACCTCTGGAACACAGACCACCTTAAGAAATATTATCAGTAGATGGCTGTAATATGTGGTTGTTTATGAATAAGAAAGTACATTTCATAGATGGAGTTATGTAAACAAGGAATTACCAAAGTCCTCTCACGAAGTAGGCCAAACTAAGGTTGTAAGTGCTGCTCACGAAGCATACCGAACTAAGGTTGTAAGTGTTGCAACACTTAGTCCAATTCCTATAAGGAATTACCAAAGCCCTACTTACGAAGCAGGCCGAACTAAGGTTGTAAGTGCTGCAACATTTAGTCAAATTTCTAAAAGAAATTACCACAACCCTGCTCACAAAGCAAGCTGAACTAAAGTTGTAAGCGCTGCAACACTTGGTGCGATTTTTTTACCTATGCTTACGAGTAGCATAAAACGTTTGGGTTAAGTAAGTTTAGTTAGTGAAAGTTATCTTTTAGATGATTGCTAAAGCTAAAAAAAGTTTTAAAGCAAGGGCAAAATCTAAATTTTCCATTCATAAAGCAAAAGCATTACAAAAGTTTTTAAAGAACTTAAATATGTAAAGGAAACTTTGAAATTGGGAGATCTGGGGGAGAATTGTTTTCCTCAGCTGGAGATTGCTGGGCCAAGACGTAAGTATCCTGAGCCATTGCATCAAAAGCTGAGGAGGCCCTCCATTCCTCCACTACCTTGGAGACCTTTAGCTCTGCCTCTTTCTTGATAGCCATTGCCTGAGCTACTGCTTCATCAACTTGCTTCTTCTCATGTTCAGCTTGGGTATTTGCTTTTTCACCCTAGATTTGTAGGGCTTTGTTATCATCTATCAGTTTATGCTCTGTAGTAAGGCGGCGTTGAGCTATTCTCCCATCTTATTGATGTGATCCTCATAATTTCGCTTCTTTTCAGCAAAAGCTGACCTCTCTGTTTCCACATCGGCAAAAAGTTTTTGGCCCTGGCTTTGAACTCCAGCACATAATCGAGCTAGGCCTTGACCTAAGGAGCATAAAGATAAAATCAAAACATTTGTGTGAAGTAAAAAAAAAAACTCTCATCAAAGAGCTCAAAACTTATAGTGAAGAAGGAAATTATTTTCACTTTACCTGCCACTGAGGACATTTGGAGAATAGCTCGGTGACAATGGAGCTGAGCTGAAACAACGTTTTCTCCAATAGGAATCTCAGCCAAAAAGTTCTGCTCCTTATCATTCCAACTCCTTGTCATGAGGATAGCAGATTCCCTGAGAGGAGAAGAAAAAGCAGCAATTGACTCCCTTACTGGAGAAGGAGCTCGGAGGAAGTCCAAAAATATCTCAGGTCATTGCCCCACCAATCCTTTAATATCTGGTCTCTAGAGATTGGGACACTTCTCTTGGGATTTGGAAGAAGACGCTGTAGTGACAATCGGAATCGTCGAAGGAAGTGGCAAGCTCGGTGGGGGCAACAGGAGTAGGTGTAATGGGGAGCTCGATTGAGCCGTGTCTTTGTAAAGGGTGCTCTTCTTCGAGCTCAGTCATAGCTTTCCCAGATCGGTCCTGCTCCTTAGCAATAACCTCCTCCTTTTTTCTTTTAGTAGCTTCAGCTGCCTTAGCCACTCTAGCAGCATTGAGGTTCAACATATCTGACTGTTGGCCTAAAAGATATAAAGGAAAAATTAAAGTTTGGCAACCAAGAGGAACAGAAAGATGCTAAGTTGACTTATGAAAATGGGCAGAAGCTAAGGTAGTAGGTCTGCTTGGCGCCGAGGTGGGAGGTAAAGCTCGGAGTAGCCCTGACTGGAACACGTTATCGTTTGAAATTACGAACTTACAAGACCTCTCTCTATTGGAAAGAGCTCGGATTGAGTCAGCTCACTTTTGAATAACCGAGCTTGGATGGCAAGGTCGGTAAACTGCAAAACCAGAAAGAAAAATTAGATCCGTCCTAAAATAATTAAATGGCTAGAGAGTAGTGAGAACTATCACTTACAACGGGAATGATAAAGGGTAGGAACTATATCCTCCATATCCATCTCGTCGGGATGGAATCGCCAATTTCCCAAAACAAAAAAAATTCTTCTTTCTATCCCTTAGTCGAAGAAGGGGTACCTAAAACTAGTTGGCCTCTCGTTCTAGGCCAACACTATTATACCACCAACCCGTATTTTTCCCATCCTCCTTAAAGGTAAAAATGAAGTTAAACTGGGATACTTCTAGCTCAGGATGACCTAACCGCTTCCACAGAATTAAAGTCGCAACTAAGGTCCTCCACCCATTTGGGTACAGCTGAGTAGGGGCTATTCCCCAAGAAGAAAAGAATCACCGAATAATTTTGGGAAAAGGGAGCCTCAGATCGACCTGAAAGATGGCAGTGTTAAAAACAACACACCCTGTGGGGGGGAGTATCAGCTCAGTCAGAAGAAGAAGGTATAACTAATTCTACTGAAGGGAGATGTTATATTTAGCCCTAATCGCAGCTAAAGAATCCGCCTTTATTACTGGCCTAAAAGTACTTGTCCCCCCAGGTTTGGTCCCCATCACTACCTTCCCTTTGTGCTCTCTCCTCTCTCATTTTACGTCGTTGCTCCATACTCCTATTCACTTTGTATTTTTTGGTTAATATGCATTTCTTATGATTCACATATATATGTTTTGTTAAGCATTGTGAACTGATCATTTATGCTTTATATCTATATAAGATATATATATATATATATATATATATATATATATATATATATATGTTAGTTTGTATTGTAAGTGTTGATTACATTAATCTTTTTGTGAGCATTGAACTCTGTCATTGTGGATTTGAAGTTCTAACTCTATAGTTTCCTAACAAAACTGGTATCAGAGCCTAGCTTTCGATCTAGGGTTTGCATTCTTCATTTAATCCGCTGATTGGGTTCTTCATTTTTTGGCATCTTGTTTTCAGATTTCGACACTGATTTCTCGTGTTTTGTGTGTTGTGCAT
>CAIGRS010235241.1:0-11891 GCA_903798395.1 Fraxinus floribunda | reverse complement strand
AATAGTAATTACTTGTTGTCTTAGTTATAAAGTATATATTGCTTTAAGCTCAAATCTGAAGTCTTCCTGGGCTCATGGCTTATGTTTCCTCAAGTGCATTTTGGTTAGTTTTTGAGTTCATACCCCCACAGAATCTTTCCTTGGAATCAAAGCCTCAGGCTTAGAAATTGTAATTCCTTCAGGCTGAAAAATGGTAATGCTAGCTGCTAAGGGGCTCAAGTATTGCACCTCCTATTGTGCATTGTGATATCTTTTTGATTGGGGAGCTCGAATAGCAGATTTTGGCCATTTTACTCCAAATGAGAGTGATTCTATTAGTAAATATATGAATCTCGACACTGCCAGATGCTTACTTAAATGGAAACTTTTCATACGACCACTTAATGTCATTAGTTAGATTACTAGCTTCTAACAATTCTTTGTCGTAATGTAGATTTCACATAAAATTTCCCTAATTGCTTGCATTACTAGTCTTAAATTATATGAATAGATTGCCCTGCAGTAGTTATCATGAAGCTAGAAATCTTTGTTTGGACACATGGCTATTATGATCGTTGAGTCAACGATCAACGATTGACTTTCGCCCTAACTAACCTCCGGACCTAGGTCCGCCCTTGCGTACAACTAGACATGTTCAGCAACCAACATGTACAATATCCACTAAATTGTCGTTTTCTTTGAAGTTGGTGAAAGGACCACAAAAGAACCTCCACACACACTAAAAGACAAAGTAAGTGAAAGAGAATTGATGATTGGCTTCATTGTAGATTCCACACGTTGGAATGGTGGGGCTTTCTTGCATTTGACTTCTTTTTGAACATTCATTGTGCTCAATAAAGCCCAATAATAAAGTAAGGTTTGCATTGCATATAACTGACATCTTGTTATCTGTGGATAAGTTAAAAACTTTTCAACATTAATGACAATATAACCTTAGTTATGATTATCTGAATTTATAACTGTTTTTGAGAATCATTACTAAGGTTCTCTTATCACGTCATCAATGAAAAGTTTTTATCATACCCACTGAGACAGGAGATCAAGATTGTTGCAGTTTAGTATAATTGTGAACCACTTATAAGAAATCAATAACTAGTAATCTAAACGTTTAAATTGTTAATATTTTACACGTTAAAGAGAGAATAACTTATTTATATATATTTTTTCATTTTTAATAAAACATCTCCCCCTTGAAATAATACGAATTGAAAATTTCGCATGTTGTCAAATGTCCTTAGTATTAAAGAGAGACAAAGTGGGGACTTTGAGAATTACAATTCTCTTCTCATTTTGTAGATAGATAGAGGTTGAAATCGTGCTTTTTTGGTGGATTTATCAAGTCATGGCTCAACAAAAAATCTTGTTCCCTGCAAATCTTGAATTGCGTTCACATCAATTCAAAATTGGATTTGTCAAATATTCCAATCAACTAGATACTCAGCACTGCAGTAAATAACGACAAACATTTCTATTCTTGCGAATATATTTTCATCTAGGGATTGAGAATCGAAAGTTGCCGTGGCCAAAAGAAAGAGTAGACTTGGTACTATTCATACTATCTTTTTTAAGCCTATGAAGGACAAAACATGAAAAGAAAGAAGAGAGAACAAAGCAAATTTTTTGACAATAGAACCTAATTCCAACATAATAGAGACAAGCAAAATTGTGGTCAAATCATAAAAAGTCTTGGGACGATGATTAATAGTTCATTTTACAAATGGAATCTCCTTGAGGTTTAGTCAATTGCAAGCCATTATAAAGCACTAAAAGGCTAAAAGTAAAAGCTAATTTATGTTTTTCTTTTCTTTTCAAATAGTTCATTTTATGAATTTTTTTTTTTTGAAAATGGATACATATTTAAAGAGTGTATGTTCGTATGGATAAATTCACTAATCTGTCAATTCAGTTTCAATACCTTGATTTTCTTGAGGAATTTAATTAATTAGAAAAATATAAAACAGAAATAACCAAAGAAGAAGAAGAAGAAAAAAAAAAGAGATACCGTGTTACATAGATATGCACTTTTCGTTCCTACTTTTACAAAATATAAAAAATGTATCTTCAACCTTTTTTTTCTCATATATAATCTAGCTATAACATTTCAATTATGTAGAACAACTCGTGAGAGTATGCTTCTTGTACATAAAGCTTTGCAGATGATGTAACGACATTTTAGAAAATTTATTTTTTATCATTTCCTTTCACTCTCTTTCTCTTCCAATCATGTGACTTATTTTATTTCTCTTTCGTTCCAACCCATTTCTTTCCTTTCTTTTTCCCAAATCACCCAAAGCCTTTGTTAGGTTTTATATGTTTTGTAATTGACAATTCTGTAAACAAAAAGGATTGAATCGTACTGTGTGTAAAAAGTCAAGGAGTAATGTACAAATAGTTGAAAATAGGGTTATTAGGTTTAGGATTCGAGAATGGCAAAAGGAGGAAAAACGGCGCGAATTTTCGCTAGACTGTCGTCAAGGTTTGGCTCGAGCTACAAAAGCAGAAATATTGTCGCTGGATTGTCGTCTCTCCTTCGCTCTAGCGACAGGCTGTCGCTCGACCGTCTCTGAGCTCTCGCTCGAGCAACGTGGTTATCCAAGAAAATTTTATTTCGCGATTTAAAAGTTTTTTACCTGGCCTATTCGTTTCTTGACCTACTTATTTATATCAAAACACATCTGTATGAAAATTGACAATGTTGAACATTGAGAGAAAAAAATCAGAGAAATTTCTCCATATTTTTATCCTTCAACCTTCATCCGGTGTTGATGGTTATGGTGAGAAAAATATTGTTCTTATAATCCAAATACCAAAATGCCTTTTCTCTACATCTGGTCAGAGTTCTGAAGATGGGATGAAGTTGACTGAAGTTCCAATCTGTGAAGAATAAGGTGTTCTTCGTTGATCCACGAGAGATAGACAATTCTACAAGGCTAAGAGTGTTGTAGGATAGCAGATTCCACAGAGAGCTTTGGCAACAACAGCTAAGGATTGGTATAGGAGAGCTGTAAGGAGTGTAGTCGGGAGATCAGATAGTACAGGTCGTTTAGTCTGATAGACTGTAAGTTGTTTGAATCGTTTATAGTGGATTGCCTAGTAAAGTGCTCGAAGTTTTTTCCTAGTTGGGTTTCTCCGTGATCATCCTGGTGTTGATTTACTGCTTTCGTTATTGTTTATTGATCGATCATATAAACTACGGTATTTAAATTTAGGACTAAAATGACTTGCATATTTAATCATCTAGAAAAAAATTAAAAAGTGACTTGTTGCTATTTAATTCGTAAAATATTTTAAGTCCGCATTATAAACCTATTCACCCCCTCTAGGTCTTGGGTTGAACTACGCATTTTTCAATTGGTATCAGAGTCTTAAATCGATTCCTGACTCTTATTATATTATTCTAGATGAGTCAGTCATTGTTCGTACCTCCGTTCTTCGACGGAAGCAATTATACTTACTGAAAAGTTTGAATGAGAGCTTTCCTTAAAGCATTGGATGAACGTATTTGGATTAGTGTCCAAAATGGGTGGGCTCTGCCTACAACAACTGTTGGTGGTGTAGTCACACCCACTGATATCTCACTGTGGTCTAAAACTAATTTAGACAAATGTAATTGGAACAGTAAAGGCCTTCATGCCATGTTCATGGCTATGTCTGCTAAGGAGTTTAGGCGAGTGTCGATGTGTGAAACTGCTAACGAAGTTTGGAATATATTAGAAACCACATATGAGGGAACTAAAATTTTGAAAAATTCTAAACTGCAGATGTTGACCTCTAAATTTGAAGAAATTAAGATGGCGAATGATGAATCATTTGATAATTTCTATGCTAAGCTTAATGATATGGTCAATTCGAGTTTCAATCTAGGTGAAATGATCCCCGAGGCCAAGATTGTTAGAAAAGTCTTTAAATCCCTACCTGAAAGGTTTAGGCCTAAAGTTATTGCTATTGAGGAAATTAACGACCTAGATGCAGTAAAAATTGAAGAACTCATAGGATCTCTTCAAACCTATGAACTCATCGTTTCTCAACCTACTAAAGTTAAATCAATTGCCATAAATATCGTTTGGGAAGAAGAAAGTAAGTCAACTAACGCTGAGACCCTTAGAGACATTGAATTTATCTATTTTAGTAGACAATTCCAAAAGGTTATGAGGAATAGGAGAAAACTTCAAGAGAGGAAAAATGCCAATCTTAGTGAATTCTTGCGTAAGAAACGTGATAAAAATTCTTTTAGGACTTCCAATAAGAAAACCCAATCTGTTATATGCCATGAGTGCAAGGGGTATGGTCACTATAGGAATGAATATCCTAATCTTAAGAATAATTCGGGAAAAGGAAATGATAAGGCATTGCGGTGACTTTGATTGGTGAAGAGTCAGATTCGAGCGATCAAAGTAATACTACTGGCGGTGAGGATGGACAAAAATATATGGCGTTCACATCTAGAGCTAAAATTGAATTTGATAAGGTGAGTGAGAAAATTGAGAGCGTTAGTTGCAGTGAGGAGTCTGAGAGTGGGAAGATATTCAAGAGGCTTATGATAAGATGTATGAGGAGAGTCTTAAGATTCTTACTAAAAACAAAGCCTTGAGTGTGAAGAATAAGAAACTTGAATTGGAAAATGAGAAGTTAGTAGCGCACATTAAGGAATCTATCTCGATCCTAAGTAAAGTGAAATCCATGTATGAAACTTTAGAGACTCAGGTTACGAATCTCACCAGTGAGCTTGAGAAGACCTCTAGGAGAGCTAATGAGCTGATAGTTGAAAAGGAAACCTTAGAAATTCAGGTTAAAAATCTTCTAAGCGATCTAGAGTATTCCAAGTCTCAACTTCTTGCATTTTCTAGTGTTCTAAGAATTTAGATAACATTCTAGAAATGGACAAGTCTGCTGGTAATAAGGGAGGTCTAGGATACAATAAAATGATCATAATATTACTAGTACGTCCAAGACCACATTTGTCCGTGGTACTGACCAACTTAAACATGTGCCTAATCCTGAACCTAAGAATAAGTGATATGTAGGACATAGGCCTACTAGATAGCGTAGGACCCGTCACCTAGGAATATATATCAGCGTTCTCATAACTTTGATTCTAGGTTTATCCCTACATGTTTTCAATGTGGTGAGTTAGGACACATAATGCCTAGGTGTCGTCATTTCCTGAACATAAATAGAAACCGAAACTTAAAATAGAAATAAGAATAAGGAGTTTGATAGTTAGATTGACTTTCTTACTAATCAAGTGAGTCAATTGATGAACTTAATGATACTGATGAATAGGAATGTTCCTGTCACTAGGCAAGTTTGGGTGAAGAAGAGTAATCTCAAAAATTGTGAAATAGATCACGGTGCTCTTAAAGGTAAGAGCATTTGCATACCTAACTAATTAGGTATTTTTGGTGCATGCTCGTACTTTACCATTGTGTGACATTGAATTATGCATGCATCATATTTGTTTGTTTGTTTTTCTAGGTAGAAAATTCATGCATATTTTTATTTATTCTTTTTTTTTTTTTGTATTTGATATTTATCTTTTATATGTGTTTAGCACATTCATGTTTAAAAATAAAAACAAAACAAAATTGAGAAATAAAAAATAATGAAATTTTTTACTACAGCAGGATATATAACATTCTTGAACTTGTAAGTTGTGATCATGCATGGGTTTAATCGATGAGCTGTAATATAATCCCATTGCTGGCTTAGGATACTTTTAGAGTATTTAATATAAGTCTCTTTATATACCATCTGCACTACACATACTATGAACTTGATAGTGGGACTCTACCGCGTGTGTGAGATTTGGGATGTCCGTCACATGTTAGTAAGGTGACTTTGAACATGAATTGATCAACTTAGTTAGATCTAAGGTTGAGATTATCCATGCAATAATAAAGAAATATATGAGCTTTTTTTAAATGAGCTCAATATCGTATGCTACTTTTCGAAGATTACTTGATTTGAGTAATTAAGCCTGTAGGGTTTCTCATAACCTGGTGACTATGGTCAACTGATTTGAATTAACCGGCATAAAGCTCGTTATATGGGTCATGTTAGTCGCTTA
This sequence comes from Fraxinus floribunda, assembly GCA_903798395.1. NCBI lineage: Eukaryota > Viridiplantae > Streptophyta > Magnoliopsida > Lamiales > Oleaceae > Fraxinus > Fraxinus floribunda. The sequence goes on along the minus strand of CAIGRS010235241.1, from coordinate 5,824 downwards.
ATGAAAAGAAGCCTACACTTAAGATGAAAACAATATATATGAGCATTCCTGTTTACTGTTGTGCTAAAAGATAAATGTTATTTACTAAAAGTCAGTGGGAGAAAAGGAGCTTTTATTTGTAGGTTCTAATGTGCTTTACTGGTTTGACTTTCATAAGTAGAGGAATATACTTATTAGAAGTGATGTTTTGCAAGTCATTTCTCACAAAATTAAGGTTTGGAGTCCTGCCGCCAGAGGATTAGTGACACTTAACACATATAAGTCATTTATATCGTTTACTTCATGGGTAACTTAAGTTAGATTTGTGAAAAAGTTTATTGTTTATTGTATATACTTATGACTGCTTACACATACTTTATTAAGATATTGTATGTTATTCTTTATCCCTTCTCATTTTATGACAAAAATGGAGAGTAGAAAAATCAAATCAAATAAAAGTGTTTAGTGTTTATCACAGAAGAAAGAAAGTTTATTGCCTGCACTGCATATTGCATTTACTTGTTTGATTTCAACATTATGATCATTGCTGAAATGATTTTTATTTGACTCAAATACATTTTTATTATTTAATTTCAGTTCTGCTAAATTAAGTTTGATATTTTAGTAGTATCAATGAGTCTTCTTGGTATGTTGGGTTGCATTGGTACCATGTCTTAATTTAGCATGCAAGTTTGAAATTGAAAAATGTTATATGATACTNAAATTAAGTTTGATATTTTAGTAGTATCAATGTATTTTCGTGGTACGTTGGGTTACATTGGTACTCTATCTTGATTTAGCATGCATAGTTAAAACTGAACAAGTCTAACTGATTCATAAATTGCCTAAATTATATAAACTGCTTTATTATATTGTTTTCCACATATTTTACACTGGGTGTTGAGCTATTTGTTTTAGGAAACATGTGCTAATTAAACTGTAGAATTGTTCAAGTCAATTAGTTTGTCATAGGTTTTAAGTCTGTAATTTATTTTTGATTACTACCATGACTTAGTAGTTTTGTTACAGAATGCCAAAGGGGGAGTTGGTTATGATTTAGATGTTTTGTAATTGACAATACTGTAAACAAAAATGATTGAATTGTACTGTGTGTAAAAAGTAAACGAGTAATATACAAATAGTTGAAAATATGGTTATTAGGTTTAGGGTTCGAGAATGGCAAAATGAGGAAAAGCAGCGTGAATTTTCGCTAGACTATGGCCAAGGTTTGGCTCGAGCTACAAAAGCATAAACATCGCCGCGAGCTGTCACCCCTCCTTCGCTCGAGCGACGTGGTTATCCAGAAAAATTTTATTTCATGTTTTACCCGACCCATTCATTTCTTGACCTACCTATTTATACCAAATACATCTGTACGAAAACTGACAAGGTTGGACATTGAGAGAAAAAGATAAGAGAGATTCCCCCATAATTTTATCCTTCAACCTTCGTTCGGTGTTGATTGTTTTGGTAAGAAAAAATATCATTTTTATAATCCAAATACCAAACTGCATTTTCTCTAACTCTGGTCAGAGTTCTGAAGATCGAGGGAAGTTGACTAGAGTTCCAGTCTACGAACAACAATGTGTTCTTCGTTGATCCACGAGAAATAGACGATTCCACAAGGCTAAGAGTGCTGCAGGGTGCAGATTCCACGGAGAGCTTTGGCAACAACAGCTAAGGATTGGTGTAGGGGGAACACGGGATCCGGGAAGAGCTGTAAGGAGTGCAGTAGGGAGATCAGATAGTACGGATCATCTAGTTTGATAGATTGTAAGTTGTTTGAATCGTTTACAGTGGATTGCATGACAAAGTACCCGGAGTTTTCCCAGTTGGGTTTCTCCGTGATCATCCTGGTGTTGACTTGCATGTTTAATCATCTAGAAAAGAATTTAAAAGTGACTTGTTGCTATTTAATTCGTAAAATACTATTATACACCTATTCACCCCCTCTATGTGTTGTTAGGGTCGAACTACGCGTTTTTCAGCTTTTATTCCAAATTGTCCTAATTTTAGCTTTGTCGATAGAGATTACGAGAACCACAAAATCTCCCTTTTTTCTCTATGGGATTTTAGCCACAATCGCATGGGCGATGGAAGCAGCACCACCACCATCACCACATATGAAATATTAATTTAGAAAAAAAAAAAATCGATACTATACATACAAAATCACCATCGATATTGGACAACTCACCAACAAGACCTGCCAAACAGGCCATAAATATTTGTATATATATGATTCAACCACTTACATTCTTATACGTAGTTACTTAATTCGATTAATTTCGTTAAATTTATAGCTAACAAGAATCTACAGCGAAAAAGAAAGAGTAAAGAGATGGAATAGAAACTTCATTTACTAGTACAATTTGATTAGTATGATTGGAGTGTTTAACAATCGACTTGTGATTGAAGAGGACAAACCAATCGGCGTTTACAAAACATGGGGAACCTATTCTTTTAAACTTGCTATTTTATAGATTTTCAAAAACTCTTATTGGCAAAATTATTATCGACAAATTAAATTTATTACAAATTTTTTTATCAATTACGATACTGGGCATGAATCAAGGAATTTGTGATCACCAACTCACCTCCGTCCACATTTATCGATGATAATTATATAAGTGGCAATCATTGACGGTGCTTTGGTCGTACGTCTTTTATTATTTTGTCAGTAACTTAAGAAATCTTCTGTTTTTTAGTTTTAAGTAATTTTCAAGTTTTAATTGGATTAACAACTTAATATTTATTTGTTAATATTAAATTCTAACTACTTTATTTATTGACGAAACTATCATTAAAAAATTTAGTTTGTCACACATTAATGATCACTTGCTGTATTTGGCAGAATTCGAGATGAAACAACATCTGTTTCGTCTGTTTTTTTCCATCCTCCAATGAATCCCGCTGTGTGTTGTCCGTAAAAATATTATGTACTTCTAGCATGATTGATCATCTATTGTCAGTGATTCCTAATTCGCCAATCCACTTTGGTAATTAAGCAGTTATCGATCATAATGTTAGTGGAAGTATCGACATTACTTTGGTCGTTTATTGTGGACAAAAAAAATATTATTTATTAATTTCTTTTATTTTTCATTGATTGCTCAATAAATCTTTTTATATCTTAAATTATTTATAACATAACCAATAAAAAAATTATTTTCTAATTTTAGTTTTATGATTTGTTACAAATTGGAAATCTTGTTCGTACAAGTTATTGCGTGACAGGAATGAAGGCTATGATTTGCTCAAGAAAATGAAGTTACTTCTCTTGGTTTCTTCCTTTTGATTTATTTCCACTCGTTTTTCATTTACCAATATAGGTTGATATCCTGTCCTAGAAAAATGCCCATGCCAGTGTCCTAACTTTGTGGGATTTATGTAAAAGTGAAACTCAAAAGGTTTGGCACATTTTCTTGCCTCCATTTCACGTCTATGAGAATCTTTGTCAAAACTTTAATTTGTATCAACATTTTAGCAACCTATCTTTTCCATTCAATGTTATCTCTGTCTTGACAGTCATTATGGGTTAGTTGGACAATACTGGAGATTATAAAAGAAAATATTAGACAATATTAAAGAATAAACAACGATCACAAATCCACATTACTAGCATCTAGTACAAGTGTATACTTTTTGGAAGGATGCTAGGACGAAGCACTTTCTTGAACCAAGAAAATCAGCCTTTGGCATGTATTGCCTCAACTACCAACCACCAGTACGTGGATGGATGGAGGAGAAAGGTACAATCTCAAAAGACTTGTGGAATCATGGATGGAGGAGAAAGGTACAATCTCAAAAGACTTGTGGAATCATCAAATGACTTGTGGAATCATGGATGGAGGAGAAAGGTACAATCTCAAAAGACTTGTGGAATCAAGGAGGTGAATATCACCATGATCAATAAGCCTATATGACTGGTCCTCATTAAAATTTTAATATATTTTTCTCTTTTCTTTTCAATCATGTATTTTTCAATAAAATAATATTACATGAATATCGAAAAAATTTCCTTCTTTTTCAACCGCTCAATTTCCAAAAAAAAAAAACTATCTTCCAAAAATTATAATATTAAATAATGGAGGCCAAAAGGGGCTAAAGGGTTCGATCTTTTTCTTTAAAAGAATCTTTTTGGAAGAAAGACAAGTTTGAATTCAATTTTATCAAGTCTTTTATATATTGAAAAAGTTGATGACCTCGTACATAATGACTAGAGTCCTCAAACAAGCTCTTAGCTCTCAACAATTTTTATGGGCTCGATTTATTGTACTAATTAAACAATAAGAAGACATTAAAAAAAATTTCCATAGTATTTTACATTTTTGTCCAGCACTAAGCATGGCTCCTAAATATCATAGTAAACATGTGGGCTTTTCTAGTTTTAACAAGAATCTTCATCTTTGAGAAATATGCTAGTTGTTATTATGTCCACTTAGCATGTTTCCTCAAGGATCAATAGACAATATGTAAGAACTTTTTTACTATTTACTCAAGCTCGTGTATTTCATGTTGAGCTGCCATGTATAGAAATTACAGAGATTAAGAATCGACCATGATAGCTCCTTATCTACGAACCAACTTTTTAGCCATTTTCCAACTAATCTAGTTCGCAGCTTTGCCTCACTTTCTCCATCAATAAGCCGAGTTCATAGCTTCGCCTAACTGAGTGACTCGGACAAGGTACATTAAAGTTCAAGTAAAGTGGCCCACAAGTAGAATTCATTTTGGACGAGGCTTCAAGACAAATTAACTCTTCGGTAGGCCGTAGGTGGGTTGAAAATGAAATATTTGTCAAGATTACAACTAGTCAAACGCCGAGTTCATTAACTAAAGTTTCCGAAAAGAGGCTCACAAGTAAATTGGTTTATACAACATTATGGAATCATTATATAATAATTTAGGTGGGTGATGACATGTCACGCAGGAGTTGCAAATATTTTAGTATTTAAGATGATGTTCCATGTCTCCCTACTATGAGATATGCCGGCCGGTCTTTCATCAGTTCATGTAAGAAATAGTGGAATTTCTTGGAAATTTCATTTTGTCTTGTTGTCTCAATCTGACAGTATAAATACCTGCCAAGTATCTTCTTCATATTCAATCCCTGCTCACTTCACCTTTCTCTCACCCAATCAGACAAGTCTTGCAGAAGACTAATGTCATACTTTGATCTAAGATACGCTGCCCTATTCGTTGTAAACATATTGAAATCATATACAGCCATGCCTTGGGAATGGGATCCATTTGGTATATTAATTGGAAACTGCACTTGGATCAAGTTTTGGCTTCTCACTAGCTTTTTCATTCTCTTCTCCTTCATCTCCATTGAAATCCCATTGACACCTCAAGTTGATACGGGATACATACGCATTCAAGTCAAGAATTACTCAGTTTCCCGATTGGTTTGTTTCTTGGCTTCACTATTCTTCCCACAGAATATCTTTTGGTGTATCTATCCCACAATTGTGCTGCTCTCCTTATGCACTCCTTGTATCTCTAGCATGTGGAGGAGTTTTAAGCTGAGTGTTCAACTTCTGCTGCCAATAATTCCTGTTCTTAACATATTTATTACTACAACAACAAATATCCATGATGAAGCGATTTAGAAATGCAGGAGATGGAACACATTCATCAAGTTTAGGACAAATGCAATCTGGAGCTTTGAATCAGTTGGCCCCTTCTACGTAATTAAATATAGTTATTTGGAAAGAACAATAATGCTTTGAAGCAGTAAATCTCTGTTATGGATCACGTTATTTGCCTCTTTTGTAATACACTAGTAAGGAAAACGTGCGTTGCACGTTAGTGATTATAGAAATTAGTGATTATTGTCTGA
>CAIGRS010235238.1:0-12595 GCA_903798395.1 Fraxinus floribunda | reverse complement strand
TTAAAATATAATAAAATTTAATTTTTAAAAGTGGATGTATATATAAAATGTGTGGATGGAAATAGCGGTACCCTTTAGTAATTCTAACCTCATAAAAGGAACAGCCAACTTTGCATATTTAGATTATGAGGGATGGGGAGGATATTCAGAATCTTCTTTAAGCACACTATGATTCACTCATCAGCAACCATAGAAAGAAAAAATAGGAGGGAATAGAAAAGAAGAGTACCAGGATATAGGCAGTACCTGCAAAGAACGTGATGCCTACAAGGGAGCAGAACTACATTTATCTGTTCTCCAAAGCAAATCCTACATAGAACTTTTTCCTAATAATGCAAGAAATGAAATGAGAAATAATGTTGGTGCAAAAGCTGATGGCTGCAGTAAAGCTTTTCAAAAGACGAGTATGAACACACACTGTATTCTGTGGTGAAAGTCGTACGGCAATACAAACTAATTTATAAGTAAAAAATTGCAAATTTTGATTTTAAACAAACAAGGACTCCACTCCAGCATATTAAGCAATTTTTAACAAATACTAAGTTAATTTTTATTTATTTATTTCTGGGTCAAAGAGGGGATCTTCTAGAGAGAGATAGCACTCTGTATGAGGAGGACAGTTTGTTATTACTTCTTTCTTAATCCATATTGATATACATTTATTCACGTAAAAGATGCTAAAATGATAGTGATTTGATTTATATTTTTTCTCAAGACCATGTATATCAATGATTATACAATTATACTTGTATTAACTTATTTGTGAAGCTCATGGACAGGAGAAAATAACAAGCCAATAATGGAAGCATGAAGGGAACTCATGACTCCTCAGAATCAGGAAGCAAAAGAAGAACTTCTCCTCTGTTATATGGCTTCATCTTTATATAGGGCTGATCACTGACCATTGCTATGGCCATATATATGTTGCACTTTATTTTTTCTTCTTATTCTTCAGCTAGTGGACAGACAAACTTAATCTTTATATATGCAAGTGTGTGTATGTTCATCTGTACAAATTATTAATGCTCATGTTCTCCATCGGTACTTGGGATTATGGAATTATTTATAAGCCGATGCCACAGCAATCTAGTCCCACTCCTAATTCCGCTCCACATATCCTAGGTAATCTTAACATAAATGAGTTCCTCATGTATTCTCAAAATAAAAAATAATAGAAAGAGTGTTACATTTTGGAGTCTTTCAAATTCGTCCTGGCTAATCTTTGAGATCTCTGTTTGCTCGGCAAGTGCTTCTTGAAGTCTCCATATCTGAGAAAGTTGAGTAATACAGTGGAAACACTTAGTCATGATTAATCAAGCCCCTAGAAATTTAGATTATTGGCTCATATGAGGATTACTGAAGGGAACTATAAGAAAGGCCAGGCATTCACGAAACAAAACTGAAACTGCAAGATAATCACCTCATTAGCCAGATCTGCTTTTGGCATTTTCTTTACAGTATCTGAAGAAAATGTATTGTACCTGTTAACAAAAAAATGAATGCATATCAGCTAATTAAATAAAGAGTTGTGCTTGCTCAATACACTATTACACAGTGTCCCATAACTTTATAGCACTAGAACTGTAAGAGCAGCTATTAACACCTAACCAAACATACAAAGTATGTAGCTATAAGATATACAAATCGTTCTATTTTTCAGTATAACAGCTTGATATATTTAGGTAACTGGCAACAGAAAGATAAGAAACCCAAGAGTAGAGTGTGATGATGTAGTCCTGATCTATTAACCAATAGATCTAGGTGCTCTAACATGATAAATCGCCCAAAGTCTTCACTGTAGATAAAATTATGACTTTAGTAGGGCAAAGATACTCCAAATTTCCTTTAGTCTTCAGACATCCAGGCCGACACTACCATCCATGAGAGAATAAGGAAAAAAGGGAAAAGAAGAGACACCAACTACCCTCCTTTTGTCACTCTGAAGCAATTCCATCTTTAACTTCCTCATTCTACAGCAGATCAAATATTAAATTTACATCAATGTCGAATGGAAAAGATTTGGAGCCTGTTTGATGTAGATTTTTTGAGAATAGATGTTGTGAAAAGTGATTTTTTTTTTTAGGATGTGCAGTTAAAGAGTAGGGAAAAGTTATGGGTCCACGTTTATGATTATTTTATTGGGAGAATGTGTGGTTGAAACGAGTTGGTGAAAAAGGAGTTTTAAAGAATCCGTACCAAATAGGGGACTAGTCATATAACCTGTTTGGTCCATCCTCTATATTATAAAGGAAGAGGTTATAAGAATGATGACAGAAATAATGTTTGTGTTCTACATCAAGTTCAAGATGAATTCTATCTTCAGCTAGCACTTGAGAATGATAAGACTTGTCACGATCATCATGAAATAGAGGGTTATAGTTGAAATTTAAGAAAAATCATTTTGGGGTTTTGTTGAACGACTTCGACTCTAAAGTCCAAAATCTTGATTCCTTCTGCAAATAGAGAGTTTTCGCCAACTTTTTATAGCCACTAAAACCTGAAAAATACAGCAATTTGTTCATAATCTTTTGTAGAGTCCAACATCAGTAGGTGTACCCAGCATTTGTCCATCGACAATACTTTGATTCCAAAACAAGAATACAATGTAAAGTGCAATTCTGAAAAAAATTTAAGGCTATCTGACAAATGTTAATTTCCTTTGTTCTCCTCTCCTTTCTGGAGAAATTAAGAAATGAAATTTTATTTGCCTTAAGAGTTGATTTTAGCATGTCATCAATTTTGCCAATAAAATTTAGCACATCACAAGATGTATTACCACCGCCAAAAATTGTGGAGTTTGCATGAACAGTACATATTAATGGAGTCATCTTATGCACCAATATTACTGAAGAGAATGTCTCTAAACATCAATTCAGAAAACTAACCCAGATTCCCCAGCACAATATAACTGAGCTTGCTCCTCTCGACTTGCTTCATCAATCGACCACCAACCAAGGAACCTGATATGTAATGTAAGCACATGCATTCAAACAAAGCCTGTGCATTTTTGGAGGGAGTACAGGATCTTTCTCACACAAATTGACAATCATTACCTTGATCCATGATGCAAAAAATCAAAATAATCACGGGCGCTTTGTGATATTATAAAATGGCTTCCTGTATCACCTTCATGGTGTAGTAAAAGCATAATTCTTTCCAAAAACCTAAAAATAGCAAACAAAAATCCAGCCCCTTGCAGCAGGAGGAGAGGAGAAAACAAAACTGGAATTGGAATATGTTTAGCACCAGGTGGCGTTCCCTGGAATTTAAAATATGATTGAAGAATATATTTTTAAACTACATGTTAGTATCCAAAAGGACCAAAACAGAGATTTTCATAACTGAACATACCTCCAAGTGCATGAATAGCATCAACTGAAAAACAATCAAGGGTATTTTCATCACATGCCCACCAATGTCTTGCAAACTGCATACTCTATTCTGTTGATCTTCATCTGAAAACGCCATTATACTGCTACTTGAGCTAAGATATCTAATACTTGTTGAAGATGAACCGGCTCTAGTAAGATGAGAACGCCTATGAATTGCAGGGTTATACCACTTTGTGCAAATAAGAAAGGCAAAGCACTCTGCAACTCTGAAAAGTGAATGCTACTGTTTCAGCATGCAATGCAAGGAACCTAGACATGTAAATAAATAACTAAAATAATGCAAATAACTAAAATGAAAAAACTGATGTACCCATAGCTGATAAATAGATCCCACCAACCAAGAGCAGCAACATCACCTACAAAATTGCAGAGTTGGGGGGGTGGGGGGGTGTGGATAATAGAAAGAAAACATCATTAAGACAGAAAATGAGAAAAAACTCTTCCAATTTGACTTGGAAAGGATCAACCCATAAATCTAAAGCGGCTAAAATTTTTAACATGCATATAGTTTTCTACTCCCTCCCAGACCCCTACAAAAAACAAAAATAAATAAGAAAATGAGTGCAAGTTATATGTAATACTTTTTGTTCCTAGATATATTGATTTGATAGAACAGTTATGAAGATGAAAGTAAGATGTTTTAAGCTGATACATTAGAATCAGAAATCAGAAATCAGGCTGTTTTCTTCTAAGAAATTACAAATCAAACATGTATTTATAATAAGTTAATAACTATGGCTTCAAAATATATTTGAACTATTGATTAATAGAAGAAAGGATAAAATTGTTTGGAGAAGTTTTACATGTTTTATTTAAAAGCCATGGGGCCATCTTATGAACTTTACATACATAGGGAGCAGGGCAAATCATCTCTTATTACATTGAGGTTGCAGTGAAAATGTGGTGGACGAGCTTTTTGTTCATTTTGCAACACACGGTCATGCTTATTTGGTTGAAATCTAATTTTTGGGCATGGCATACGTGCAGAAGCGTTGAACCTTTTTGAAAATGGAGAACCTATGGTCTACATCGGGTTGCTTATTCGGGTGAGGGCCAAGTTTGGATATGAAAGGTCTACAATGGATGGTTGATGGAAATCATATAATTTCTTCTTATGATCATATGTGCAGTAAAGAACAAGAGATCTGAGTGATAAGTAGAAAATCCATTGAAGAGAGACATCTGAGCTTCATGTTTGATATCCAAAAACCCTCATTAACTTGAATTTCTGTATACATTCTGGAACAGAGAGATTTCATATGTTATACATCCTATGTAGAGATGTTCATAATTCTTTATCCAGTTTATGAATGAAAGGGGATAGTCAATTCTAAGTAGAGAGCCAAACATTTCTTATTATTCTTCATTGGTAACAAAGGATTATTTTGATGGTCTAGACCTCAGCTGGTCAAAAGATATACAATGATTTCAATATTCGAAAAAGGATAGTGGATTATATAAATTCCTAAGGTATGGAAGCCTCAGATAGACAAAGTGGGTTAGTGTCGTTAAGAGGACTCCTCTATATAAAGTTGGTATGCCAGTTCTGGATTGAAATATTGGCATCACATAATTCACCCTGAAGATCTTTTTTATTTCTCAAGATGGCAAGACAAGGATTTATTTTCTTGAGTTTGGCTTTAATTAGATTTCCTTTATTGATTTCTGTTGATTGAGGATCCCACGAAATGTCTAAGTGTTAAACCCCCTTAATGCTTGATTATCAACACAACTCTTCAAAAAAGAACACACTACACTTCGCCCAAGCACATAAAACCATTTTGTGTTTTCCTTCCTTTGGTTGTTCATATCTTTACTATTTCAATTCCTTGCCATCTATAAACAATGATTACATTTTGGCGCTTGTTAATTGGCTTAATTTCAACAGAATAAAATATATACTGACAAGTCTCAACACGGTTATAAGTTGAATTTACCGCTTAGCTTCAGAAGTGTAAATGTTGTTGCAGCAATGAAGAAGACCATAGAGATCGAAACCCAAAAGTGCTGAAACATAAAGCGATAATTCAGGTAATCAAGTGTAATGAACAGTGATTACATGTCCTCACAAAACTAAACTATGCATATAGAATTTGTTGCATATTTCCTTAATATCACATCTCTAATGGATCACTTAGAAACTGAAGGAAGATTATATGCGAAATATTTTTTCTACTACATGGTCTGCAATTTCTGCTGTTTTATTCTAACCCAAGAGACACATGCGAAGATCTGAAAGAAAGACGTGGATTGAGGGAGATGGAGAGAGGGAATGTGAAAAACTATGCAGTTGAGCATCTAAGTCATGCATGTAGAAGAACTAAGAGAGAAAGAAAAAGCATAATACATAATTTGCGAGTTTGAGCTTCACTGTCCATTAAATGTTGTAAACAATTGAAGAGACAGCATTGTTTTAAAATCTGTCTGTATATTAATACTATTGTGCAATGGTTCATAAAATATTTTCTTGATCTAACACGGTTCTACATGCGTGTGTGCGTGAAAGAGAGAGATTATGACCACTATAACATGATATGAAAAGGAATGTAACAGAAATCATGGACCAAGCTTCTTGTATATATCAAAGAAAGAGGATATGAATACTTTAGAGTTTTATAAACAGGTCATCTGACGTTTTTAGAAAGTTTGGGGTAAAAGGGACTTTCTTATAAGCCTTGAAGCGTAGAAACTGTGTTGACCAAAATGCATACAAAGGTTGCTAGTTCACCACATCGTTATCAGTGAGTTTTTTTACCAAGCAATCAGCTTAAAGGACTCAAGAAGTTATCATCTTCAAAGTTTGACTATTACTCTTCAAAAGAATGAAACACAAGAAACATAAACGAAGGGAAAAAAAAAAAGAAAAAAGAAAGAAACTTACCGGAAGAGTCTCCCATATAGCCTCATCGCTGATGCATTCTTCATCTCCAGGCATAAGTGCCCTACACATCCTTAATCAGTAGAAAAACACAATTTAACAACTTGCCATCGTAGTCAAAGTATTGGATAGCTTGAATGACGTTTCTTGTTCAGATAAAGCTTCAAAACTCAATAGAAGTTGCGGATCAGAATGGATTATTAATTTCTTATGAAGACAGGTAATCTTACCTAATGTTATCAACCAAAATTGTTGCTTCTAATGCCAGCAGAGGCAGAAATACTATCTTCAAATTCACATCTGCCATTGATCATTAAATAACTAAACACATTAACAATGATATACCGAAGAAAGATGAGTCAGACATTAAGTGCAGTAAGAAAGATTAGTGAAATCGAAATCTGTTGATTCTACAACTTGTTATGGGATTATGACGCAGAAGACATTAGAATGTTTACCGTATCTTCTCTCAAGGTGCACGCAAAGGAGTAGTTCAAAAGCAACGAGCAATGGAGTAGCCACGATGGCATGAAATGGCGCCCACTGTTCATGGAAGAGTACCAAATTACTTTTACAATTATACCTTATGGCAAAATTATCGCGTTAGACATAAAAATAAAAAATAAAATTACTGTCCCGTGAATTAGTTAAATTATAAATCAGTGAGGTATAGATTGTCGTACGTGGCGACCATGAGGCATTGATGGAGCAGGCAAGGAGAATCTACCCCTTGCCACAACTGCATGAAATAACCAGAGAGGAGAAAATATCAACCTACGAAATTGAAGCAAATGAAGCATCAATCTAAGGATGGTTACAAATGCTTATGGCTGTGTAAAGAAGATTGAGCACATGTAAGTTAGTGAATGATGTGTTGATAGACAAGTTTTGAGATGTTATATCTTGATAACTGTGGAAACTTGTAAGATGATGAGGTGAATGTGGTCAAATTTTTAACTGAACTAGACAAAGACTAGTATCTCGTGATAAAAAAAAAGTGTGTCATCGTACACAATTGCAATAATAAAAAGAATTGCACATTTAAGGAGAAAGTGGTTTGTTACAATATATGCATTCGACTTATATCTGGGTCATATACCATCCAAGCTATAACCATACTAGACAACAGCTTCAAATTTATTAATATTTAGAAAGTTTATTTTGCAGAAATGCACTGCACTGGATAACAGCCAACCAAATTCCATCTACAACACTGATAGGATGCCAACCAAATAAGAGGCAAATCCAATTGGAATTGATGCCTGAAATTAGACACATCCGATGGACATACAATTCCTGATTTCGATCCTCAAATTACATATCCAATACTTTTTGATCACTTAAGTATTCACAAATGCTTTTTTGATCCCATTGTCTCTTAATATGATAAAATGCATACTCTATCTGTAATAGGCAGAAGAGTAAGAATAAATCAACATTTAATTTTTATTGACAAATACGATCACTACGTCATCCTAGTGAAACCAAAAAAGAGTACTAAAGGAAGGAATAGACTGTATGATCCTTCCCGCCATTTCAAACTTGAACTATCCAGTGTTCCTCAGTGAAAATTCAGAAACAGTGATCGTACATCGCAATTCAAAGGACTAACAACAATCCAATTAAAGGCTGAAATAAAATAGCAAGAAGATGAACCCCTAGCATTCTACACACAAGCAAACATGTGAAAACTGAGGAAAAAGAGATGGAAAACTTCAATTTGATGCAGATGGATCATTTTGATTGCTTTGGGGAGCATCACGGGCAACAACATAAAAGGGTAACCTAAAACACAGTGAGTTATGCTTTTCTCCTGCCTCAGCTTCGTGGGATGAGGGTGAGAGCTGAGCACACACCCTCTGTTGTTAAATACAAATCAATAATGCAATTGCCAACCATCACGGCAGTACTGTGCTACATGGAACAAGTTCTTGTCCAGGCTATATAGTAGTTACATGAAGTGAAAATAACACAGCTAACAGTACTTATCTACTCAGTTTTCGTTCATGCTATCTTCCTATAACCTTTTACTTTACAACTGGAGTAGGTTAATTGTCATCAAGACCTCATACACGAGAATGCAAGAATCACCGAATTAATTGATACAGAATTATCATCTATTGTGTATATATACACGAGTCAAACCACCATGGCAATAGCATGATAGTATATTGAAATTAAAATCAAATACAAAATTCAGAAGTATCTATCATAATCGAATAATCCTAAACCACTCTCAGGGAATACCAGCCCAAAAATAACATCTTTTCGAAACACCTGCATATATCAGGTAGAAAAAGCATCACAACCAATTATCTTCTTTGGGAAAATGTATAGGTTTGCAAAACCCCCGAAAAGCATAAAATTTTACCATATATGAAGAAAATCCCAAATTTTCTTGCCCAAATTGAGTAACACATAAAACCATATTCATTAAATTAAACTAATTTCATTATTCTGAAATTTTGATTCCTAGCAAACCAAACACAAAAAAAAGGCCTAAAAGGAAGAAAAGAAATACAAACCACCAAGAGTAATTAACAGCACGACAAAGCTTGAGACTAAGAAACAAAGTGAAAGAAAAAAGCAGCCCATGAGCCACCACCGCTTGCAGGGACTTGAAAATTCTCCTCCAACTCATCACCATCTTCACTGTACGCAGATAACTCAAAAACAAAATGCACCTTCACAGAAGTATACAGTCCCTCTGCATGTTATGTAATGGTAGATTGTACCAAAACGGTTAAAAAGAAATTACAGAGATAAAGAGAGAAATTCAGCGAATGAATTCTTTTTTAGGTGAAAACAAATTGAATGCTGGGCCATTTTGTAGCTGTTATAAATATTGATGAACCTACGACTTTAAATTCATTCGTGTGTCGCCATTGTAGTTCTTCTGTTGGTGGACTTGGTTGAAATATCGAAAATGCCATTCCTCTGAGAAAATTACGTATGGGTTTCCTCCAATTTATGCAAAATAATGCAAGTTGGTCCTTAAGTTTTTATATTATAGCATCTGGATCATCTGTTATAATTTTTGGTGGGTGGCAGCGCAACCCTTACTCTAGATTGGTTCGTTCTTTGCATAATTGCGTTGAGTGGAATAGTTTTAGCTTTCTATTTCAGTATATTTTAGCAGTTGATTATCGTGTAATTGAAAATCGTAATTATTGCATTTTGCTTTTATGGTTCTCTTATAGTGGCATCAGTGGATGCAACAGCATTCATTGCAATGTGAAAGTTTGAGGCAAAAGAAAATGTACATTAATATGTCCACACTACAATTTGAAAGTTCGAGAAAAGCATTATAGCCCCTGTTTGGTTTAGTTAAAAATTATAATTCTAGCTCATGTTTTAGTCGCGTTATTTTTTTTATTCTCATTCTTCTAATCATTTTCAACCACACATTCTTCAATAAAACAAATTTTTTATCACATCAATAAATTTTTCTTCTTTTTCAATCATATATTCTCTATCACATCCAACTAAAAAAAAAATGCATTTTTGAACTCAAAATGTGCACCAAACAGGGGGCCTAATAAATTTTGATAAAAATTAATAAAATATAGAATTAAAAATTGATAAAAATTGTGAATCCCTTTAATTAAAATGATTTTTAAAAAAAAACAAATAGGGGCTAATATACTAATATTTTAAATAATTACGCTAATGATCACTTAAATTATACGGTAATAGTTACTCAGTATTCTAGATGCTACACTAATGATCAACAAGTAATATTAGAACTTCCGTTGCATTGCTGTTAAATATCTTATTGCTAGTATACGATACCATGAATAAGTAATGAAGTTGACAGGAAAAAGTACTCTAAAAACGAAGGGTTGGGATCTCATTTCTACAAATTAAAAGATGATGAGTAACTTGGGGGTATTTATGTCATTTGAGTTTTGTTGAGTGCGGTGGTAAGCAAATTTTATATTCCTAATTACTATAAAAATGAAGGGTTGGGATGTCATTTTCTACCCATTGAAATATGACGAGTAACTTGGGGGTATTTATGTCATTTGAGTTTTGTTGCGTGTCCCACTTTAATGCTAGTTGGAATTTTGTATTACAGTTTGTTTGACAAAGAGATCGATTTGACATTTAAAAGCCAACGAGAAAGAGGATAAAATGACACTTGGAATCTTAAACACGATTTTGGATAAGTTTCACCGAACACGCGTTTCATTCCCAAACGCTTTTGGTGCTCTCCTCGCTACCCTACCCCTGGCCCCCACCCCCCACCAAATTTATTCATTCCTTAAATCTGAAGTCAACAAATAAGGCTGATTTGAGATCTAGTTTTAACTTGGGTCATGCTATAAGTATAAAATAGTGTTCAAAATGGCCAGTGACGGCCGTCTATTTGAGGGACGGCAGCCGCCCCTCCAATAGGGGGCCGTCACTGACCACTTTGGACACCATTTTGTACACCAAGAATTTATCCTTTTAACTTTTATCATAGGGTATATGTGTAATTTTTCCGGGTGAATCACAGTTTTCATCTTTCTTCTAGACAATTCAACGTAGATATTTTGACACATCAATAAAATAATGTATCTTCAGTTAATATTTCATTCCGACACCTCTCGTGAAAGTAATTAATGAATATCTCGAAAATGAGATTTACATCATTGAAACTGAAAAAAAAGTCTTAACTACAAATGTGTAAGAATACAATTTCAAAATTAACTAATTTATGAAAAAATTTCAAAAATCATATTGTAACAGTTGTGACATCTAATAAATGGTGTGACATAACAGAATTTAATGAGTCACAATCACATATCACACAATTATGATTCACAATTAGGGATGTCGGTGTGACTCGTCGGCATGAACAACTTGTGGCTCGACCCCATAAAATATCGAGTCGGGCGACTTGTGGCTTGGGCCGAGCCCCATTTTGGGGTGTCACTCGAGCTCGAGCCAGCCCGTATAGCTCGACTAGCCACACGGGCCATCCCGTGTCATGGTCCATTTTCGGCCCGTGTCGAGTCAAATCGAGCCAAAATAAAAGTAATCTTCAATTTAAAAAAATAAATAAAACATTTCAGCTATATTTTGTGTTTTGAAATTCAAATTTTGTTGAAAGGGTTATATTTTTTTCTATAAATATGCTATAAAATTTTAATTTACTTCAATCAGTTTAAACTTGTAGTATTATAGTTTCAACTTCAATCTTCAATTTCTTTACTTTAAAATTCAGTTTATTTTACTCTAAGGGTGTTTTTGAGCCACATTATTTTGGAAGAATGTATTCTGAAATATTAGATTGATGGATAATATGTGGTTGAAAAAGAAGGAAAAATTATTGATGTGATATAAAATATTATTTTATTAAAAAATGTGTGGTTGAAGATGAGTTCAAACAGGGGCTAAAGAGTTAATTTCACTAATCGTTACTAAAGTTGGTACAAATTTTAAAATTGGTCACTAAAGTTATTTTAGGGTGTGTTTGAGCCACATTATTTTGAAAGAATGTATTCTGAAATAATAGATTGAAGGAGAATGCGTGGTTGAAAAAGAAGGAAAAATTATTGATGTGATGGAAAATATTATTTTATTGAAAAATGTGTGGTTGAAGATGAGTAGAAAAATGAGAATAAAAAAAATAATGTGTACCAAACAGAGACTAATATTTAATATCTTTTGCTATAATAGTTATAGATGGATTTTACTAGTAATTGTAGCCGGTCTCAAGCCCGAAAAAAAGAGAATGATTGTAACTTTTATTTAATTTATAATACGTATAAATTGCACAAATCTTTAATTCATTAAAAAAATTTAGATTTGTCACGGGAAAAAGAACGAGTTGGCTCGGCTCGGACAAAAAAAAAACTTGAACCATTTTTACTAGAGTCGAGCTCGAGCTTCAAATTTCGGTTCGGCTCGTTGACACCCTAATCACAATGGTATATTCAGTCCCAAATTATACAATTAATAGGTCATAAATTATTTTATTAATCACAAATTATACAATTAACCATAGTTATTAAAATCGAACTGGACAGGTTGGTTCAAACCGGGAACCGTTGAATCGGACCTCGGTCCGGTCCGGTTGAATCAATTGTTCAAGCAAGCAAGCAAGTGAACCGGTCATAAATCGATTAAACCACTAACCAACCGTTCGAACAGGGCGATTTTTAGTGGACCTAGATCCGGTTCAATGTTTGAACTGTATGGTTACCATATTGAAGTAAATTTTTTTGTTAAATTTGCTAGAGTTGTGATTTGAACCTTGGACTGCTATGAGATATTTCACCTCCACAATCATTATGGCAACTGATGATCCTTTATTATATAATGTGAGCAAAATATA
>CAIGRS010235237.1:0-10058 GCA_903798395.1 Fraxinus floribunda | reverse complement strand
ACATGGGGTATACTAAGATTCTTGATTCAATTTATGTAGTTTGGAGTGTTGTTTTGTTCAATGATGTCTAAATCATTATTTCCCCCACTTGATCTAGATTTTCTTCAATCATATTTTGGGAATACTTTGCTATATCTGAAACGCTCTTTTTAATTCCAACGATTTTTGAATTTTATTCTTGAATTGAGATGTAAATACTTGATGAATAAATAAATGTGGAAAAAATCAATATATTTCAAATTATCTAAAAAAAAAGTTAAGCCAGTTGCATCTTAAATATTTTACTCCTTTTAGTCAGCTTCAACATAAACTAGAATTTAAAAGTAACATAAAAAAATTATATACTTATAATTCACTTTATATTGTACGCATCTAAATATTTGTTTCAATTTTATTTTTGGTAGAATTTCTCAACACAATTTTTGATCAAAATTATTGTGTTTTTATTTTAGATTTTATCTTCACACAGCTAAAGGCAAGATTTCCATAAGCTCTGTGAGTGGTCCATATCATCGAATATGTATTGTCGTCGTATCCTACCTCATGGTATTGCATGCCTGTGTACGTATGTCGAGCTTGCTGGCCATGTACATGGAAGGCCGGCTCGAGGGCGATTGAGCCCTGGCATGAGAACACTCTAATTGTAACTATATATGGTATAGGATTAGATCTAATGAATGGATAAAAAAAATGATTCGTGTACTCGACTCTAATTTTATTGGAGCCAGGCTTAAGTTGCCAGTAATATGATCACAAGGAAGTTTCCAGGAATTGATTTTTTTTGGGTTTCAATTTTTTTTTTTTTTTTGTTGAAACTTTATCAAACATATTTTGGGAAATGGTGATTAAATAATTCCATAATAATAATTATTATTATTATTTTGTGGGAGATTAGGACTCTTTAACTTTCCATTTGGGGTCATATGTGAAACTATGGAGTGGTTTAATCATCTTCTGTTTCCATTTGGAAATTTCAATGTATATATGATTTTCAAATTAGGATGGCGAATTTCTGATTCCATGCTGCCAAATTCAGCTGAGTTACATTCATCATATATGCTGTAAGATCACAGAAATTGTATTCTCATTGCATTTTGATCTGACACTACTTCATAGTATTAAAGAAAAAGGGACAAAGTTAAAATCTTGTCGTTTTATTGCATAGTTATATCCATTATTGCTTACCAAATATTTACAAAATGTCATCAATGTTATTTTAATTTACTGATTTTGGTACATGGACTTGAACGCTTAATTGGTTGTAAATTTGGCGAATGAAACACGGGGATTTTATTTATTTATTTATTTATTTCCGCTTAATTTTGTGTTGCAAGAAATGGAAGAGCTTGTTACTTTGGATCTTAAATTCGTAATCTCTATTCTTTCTTTGTTTTCACTCCTTCAGTTAATCTTGTGTAGCTGATAATTTCTTGTGATCATTATTTCTGACGACTTCTGACGCCTTCCATTTGGTGATTCACGCAAGGCAAGTTCATCCTATTCCTGGTCACTGAAGAATTGCCAACAAGGTGTATTTCCGGGCTCAGTTCATTTCCTCCAGTATTCAAGTTTTGTTTTTTCCTTTATTTGGCGAAGTTGATCGAATAATCGACCTCATTCGCTTTTCAGTTGCTCCAACTTCAGGAAGACGTCAGACGCCAATTCAAGATGGATGCTAGTGGCCCTGAAAATGACGTAGAATCACATCTTAGACTAAACAAGGACACACGAATTTTCTATGGAAACTGAATGTGGTTGACATTGGAGTGACTCTATTACATGTGTGTCAAATGGTAATTTTCCATCTTGCTGTAATATTCATCTTTTCAGTCTGCGAGTTTCCCTTGCACCTCTGTCGTGGGACTGAACCTGGACAGGATGAATAAAAAATAAGTTAAAATCTTGACTATCGTACTATACAATACTGTTGAATATTGCATAACAAGCAATCCTTCAGTGCAATGTCAAACTAGTTTTGACGCATTGACAGGTTCTACAAGAAAACAATTAAGGAAGAACTAAAAATTCGTGCAGTGGCTTTGAGAATTCTAGGAAAAGTATTTCAGGTAGTGCTAGAACTTCCAGCCGTTGTAGTTCTATAGGTATATATGTTTCACCGGGTAGACTGATGAATATTTTGCCTGGTGATATGGCGAGATTTTTATATATTTTTCTCTTATTATAATTTTATAGAATGGTGCTTGTGTATTCAGTGTGAAAGGTATACACCAAATGCTGGAACATCGAAAAGAAAAATGTTTTAGAAGATTCTGATGATAGTAGCGATGAAGAGGATACGTATAAAATACTATATTATCGAGCCCCTTTAGTCACGCAGGTACATCTTGTCTTGAAAATCATTTTGAAAAAATAAGTATCTTAAAAATAAGTTTTAACTTCTACTTCAAAGCACAGAGATGGACGCGCTTCGTGTTAACAATTTGTTGCTTTCCTATTTGGCAGGACATAGGTAGGCTCTTCAGGTGTCTCTGTAACCCATCATTTGATGGCGTATGAAAATCATTTCTAAGAACTGTACAAGTGTGATATTGTTTTTACTGGCACTTGGGTAACATGCTAGATATGTCCCAAAAAAATTAAATAAATTGCATTCAATTTTGCAAAATATTTCCTCTCTACCAACAACCAACCGAGAGATCTCAATTCAATCATAAATTCTCTATTATGTTAATATTCTCATCTGTTTTTATTTCATGTGTGAGCAATGACCCCTCCAACTCACGTTTGAACATTAAATAAGACAATTCGAAAACAAAGTTGATAGATTCAGGAGTTTGTGAAGTTACACAGGAAATTGAAGTCTCTAAAACAACAAAACAAACAAACAATATTATTTCTGCATTCGACTGCCAGAACATTAGCAAAGACAAGCAGATGCCTTTCTTGGTTGTCGAAGAAGAATATACACAAGGCCAGACTTCTCTCTTCACCCTTCAACGGAACTCGGGATTTTCCAAGATTGCCATCTCAGTGAGCTAGAGGGAATGAACTGGCTGCACGGTGTGCTTGAACAGCACATGCACAATGCACAGACGTTAAATTCAGGCAGCCACTTATAATCAGTGAATGTCGACCCGGGCATGTGTGAAGAGAAGGAAACGAGTCGCATAATAGCTGAACTGCCGGAGGTGTCAAGGCTGTGCACTGACTGATGTTCAGATTCGTAAGCCCTTCCTCCTCGTATCCCTTCTTCACAGACTCCCACACCTCGTGCTTGTTCTTCACTCGACTCTGTGCCAGGGAATACATTGCTCTATCCGTTATATTTCGGCAGTAGTATAAGCCAAGGGATCTTAGGTGAAGGCAATGGTTTGCCAATGCAATTACACTCTCATCTGAAATAATGTCCCCCAGTTAGTACACAAATCCAATGAAATCGAAAAGGAAGTAATCAGAAAAATATATCAAAATTTCATCTGACACAAATCCAATGAAATCGAAAAGGAAGTAATCAGAAAAATATATCAAAATTTCATCTGATAACAAAAAAAGTGAAGGTGTTCCAAAACTCTGCAACTAGCAATAACCTACAATATCTGATATATATTTCAAACTTGAGAAAGCCAAGGCAGACCTAACTTTCGTTACTTTCCAACTCAACCATTAAATATTTACAGTTTTGGCATGTTTGGTAAAATGGATTTGGACAATATACAAAGAAGAACCTAAATATTATCACTTATACTATCTTGTCCTATCTAATATTGCATAGCACGATAGGCTTAAGTCACTAAACAGAGGAAATTACCTATCAGTATTTAGCATAACAAGCACCTAAAGGATAAATGACGTATTACGTAACTCAAGATAACTTTCTGTTTTTGCATTTCATCCCACCCTTCCCTAAAATAGTAGCACGTGGCTTATGGTATAACTTTATCACCATGGAGAGCCACCTTGTATCCAAGCATTAACTTGGAGGATTCACATAAAGCTTGTGAATTGTTCTTCCACAATCACATTGCAATAAATATCTCATTTTTATTGATTGCAGCAAAAAGAATTTCAAAGATCTTCATGCTTGATTATCTTTACACAAGAAAACTATATGTACTCCTTGACATACTAGAATGCGAGCCAATGAATTAAAACAAAGGGAATACCTGTTATAAGAGCACAACCGCATAAATCAAGAGCTCGGAGATCAGGGCAACCGTATGCTAAACTCTTTACACCTTCATCACCAACGCGGTCACACCATCCTAGGTTCAAAGACTGCAATTGATGGCAATTGTATCCAATGGCCTGCGTAATTGAGTTAAAAAAAAAAAAAAAGATTTAATGAACCGTCTTATAAATAAAGAATGACAAAGGTGCTTGGTCATGTTTTGTAACATTAGCCAACCTAAATAGACATCATTCATAAGACTGACACTATTCTGGCGAGTTAGAAGAGGGAGGGATAGACCAAAATTAACATGACCTATCATAGTTGCTACTGCTGCTAATCTAATTGTTTTAGATTTTCCACTAAGTATAGAAATGAATAGAACAGAAGAGCAAAGAGAGATTCATTTAGTCGACCCTAAATTTATCGTGAACTGATGTTAAACCGTCTTGTACATAAAGGAACCAAATGATATACAGACAGGACTACAGTTTTTTTTACCCTCAATGCCCTATCAGATGCAGCCTTAACGCATCCACACAGATTTAAGATTTTCAATTTTCTGCAAAACCCGGAGAG
Organism: Fraxinus floribunda; assembly: GCA_903798395.1. Taxonomy (NCBI): domain Eukaryota; kingdom Viridiplantae; phylum Streptophyta; class Magnoliopsida; order Lamiales; family Oleaceae; genus Fraxinus; species Fraxinus floribunda. The sequence continues at coordinate 5,350 of CAIGRS010235237.1, read as the reverse complement.
GTATGCAAGAGCAGTATCACTGAAGGCCGAGCACCCACTGATATTCAGCTTGATCAGATTTGGGCAACCACGTGCTAATGCATACAAGGAACGATCAGTGAGCCGGAAACTTTTGCTGAGATCCAGCTCTTGAAGGTCACGGCAGTAACTAGCAATTGTATCAACAGCATCATCCTGAAGCTGTGGTGTATCTTGTCGGAGAATTAAAACCTGCAGTTTTGGCAGTTTTGGAACAAGCGATAGAACTAGATCGTTCATGTTCTTCTTGCACCTACGGAGAAAGATTAAGACATCACATGGGGATAAGTTCTTAACTAATTCTCACACGTAATCTTTTTCAATTAACAAAGCAGTCATTTGCATTGCATTTCAACCAATATGAAATAAAGGCTAACCCTCCGCATTTTCACATAACAAAGATCGGCCTTCATATTTAAGTTGGGTCGAAAGTCAACCTTCCTCAATTAATTGACGAGAAGTAGATTGCTTTCTTGAATTTCAAGCATCCATTGTGATGAACATGTGTTCTACAAAAACAACTCCTTCTCCCCTCCCCAAGAAGATATTGTTTAGAAACACCCGAAATTTCAAATTAAAGAAAATTCAGAAATGTCTATGCATCATCTTTAAAATTTCAGATCTCTAAAGAAATATAAATGTTTTAACTTCAATTATCTTTGATGTATTACATTCCTGCTCATGATGTACTCATGCCATCAAATCCCACTTCTCAACATATGAAAAAAAGAGCAAAGATAAGCCAAGTCAATTAAACTCCTCCCTATATAGCACACAGAACTTGGTGTAAATAGGTTTCTATTTTTCTTCACACATTTAATAAAAGAAATAAACACAAACCATTCAAGCATTATAGCAAAAAAGTACCTCTAACAAGCATAAAATTATCGGCATACTAAAAACAGTGGATTTATCCATAGAACTGTCAACCTCAAGAACATTTGGAATAAGCAACAGTATTGCGATCATGCTGAATCTAACTGCTTGAACAGATTCTATTCAGAAACAGATGCCACAATATCAATTATGGGTGTAAATTTCTACAAGCCATATGAATACTTCAAACTAATGTGGCAAATACAGATCATTCAAATTGTTCTTTTTCTTATAGTATAATGGAACTCAATATTAAAAAAATCTAAATTGTAATCACACTTTAGGCACAAACAGGCATCCCCACTTTAGGCACAAACAAGGCAATCATAAGCACACTCAAGAAAATGTTGATAGAATAAAAAGGGGTTAGAATATATGCATATACCAAGAAAGGGAAAGATGAGTGAGGCCCCAAGAAATTGCATCCCTCCATCCATGACAAACCCCAGATGCCACAATCACCGTCTGATCATCCACCAGAGACAAAATCCTCAGCAAAAGCTCCACAGGTATGTCTTTCCACTCACTTATAATCACCCCTCGACCCATTTCACCACCTCCCTTAGTACCAATATTCTCCACCATCATCTTCTCAAAACACAATTCCAGATTCTCCGTTTCTTTCATTTTACACTGCTCCTTCTATACCTCCTTATATATAAAAAAACCAAACCAAAAAACAACAACAAAAAGCTGCTTCCTTTATTTTCCTGTCAAACGATAAGAATGAAGTATCAGGACTGAAAATAATTCAACATGTGTAAACAGTCTAGGGGTGTATCAAAGAGGGTCATCTTCTCCTATCAAATTAAGTGTTTTTTTAAAAAAAAAATCACTTTTTTTGCTCTTTTTCTACTGCTAATTCAAGAAAATGATTGATCAACACATACATAAATTCTTTACAAACGCAGAGTAGATAGAGTATACCTTAAAATTCGAAGAAATATGGGTCAAAACGAAATGAGGTATCAAAGCAAGAATCGGTCGAATTTAATACAGAGAAAGAGAGAGGAGAGAGAGACGTAGGGGTGAAAATTTGGAGACTATTACAAAGCCACGTGTCAATGAAAAGAAACGCCCGTGGCATTAATAACAAGTATATTATTATTATTATTATTTTCTCTTGTTTTTATCGTCCTTTTTGCCCTTCTTAAAACAATTTCAAGAATTTTTTAGAAAGATCTTCTCAAAGTCTACAAGGAAATTATGTTAATTATATAAATAATTGATATAATTCAATGTGTTAAGCCCTTATTTGATACACATTAAAATTTTCATTTTCATTCTTCTACTAATTTTCAACAACACATATTTCAATAAAATAATATTTTTCATCACATCAATAACTTTTCCTTCTTTTTCAACCACACATTATCCATCAATCTAATATTTCAGAATACATTCATTGAATAATTAAAATGAACGGCGTAAATAAATAGTTCGTGCACCTCTTTTTCCTAGCGATATTATGTTTTGTGGAATTTAATGTGACAAAATAGTAGTTTAGAAGTGGCATTGTCGAGAATGTGGGCTCCATATAATTTTTTTACGAAAAAAACATTTGACATTTAATGGGGCTGATATTACAACTAAATATCTATAAATTAATAGCTTTGACATCAATGAAAAATAATTGCGAATATTAAATAATCAATAAATTAGTAATTTAATAGTTTATTAATATATTTACTATTTTCTTAAATATTGTACATTATTTTTTTTTCTCCTTTATGAACTAATAATTATATATATGTTTAACTTAAGTAAAATTCATGAATATACTATTTGTTCTTCTTCTTCCTTTTTTTTCCTTTCAAAAAATGGATTATGCATTGTTGGGTGTCAAACACCCACTTAATGTGACAAAATAGTAGTTTAGAAGTGGCATTGTCAAGAATGTGGGCTCCATATAATTTTTTTTTTTAAGAAAAAACATTAATTGACATTTAATGGGACTGATATTACAACTAAATATCTATAAATTAATAGCTTTGACATCAATGAAAAACTAATTGCAAATATTAAATAATCAATAAATTAGTAATTTAATAGTTTATTAATATATTTATTATTTTCTTAAATATTGTATATTATTTTTTTCCTTGTTTATGAACTAATAATTATATATATGTTTAACTTAAGTAAAATTCATGAATATACTATTTGTTCTTCTTCTTCCTTTTTTTTTTCTTTCCTTTTTTTTTTGAAAGTTTTTTACCTAATACGTAACTTCAATGTACTACATTATTCATTTTATGAATATCTATCTAAGCTAAATCTCTATCTAAATAAACAAAAGTCAAAAGTATAAAATACATCATATATACATGTAGCACAAAAAACCATTGCAACGGTGGACTTTAGAAAAATTTAATTTGCATGTGAGTCGGGGATGGTATCAAATACGATGAAACGATCATCGGAAAATCTTTGAGATGTTCTTTAATTTAATGTCACATTGGATTTCATCTCTAACTTTTGAATGTGTACTTTAGAAAAGTCTCGTAGTTGAGTTTATAAGCATTATGTTTCACAATTTTTTTATTTTTTATTTTATATAAAGTGTATGATAAAATTAGTAATATATATACACATACGGATCTATATAAATTTTTATAATGTATTGTCTTATAAATTTAGCGAATAATTAACTAAGCACGTTATGTCCAAGTTGGGATCAACCAAAAATATTATTTAATCGAGGTTATTAATTTATCAGTATTAAATTATCGATGTTTGGCCGTATAAGAAAAGGAGAAAGAAAGAATGAGTGCAAATAAATCAAGAATTGAATTGCTTCAAAAATAAATAAATAAAATCAAGAATAGCATGTCCATGCAAATCTTACATTTTTCGACCACGCTGGGTTTGATCACTTAATTGAATTAAATTGTAGATGAATCAATAAAAACTCGCACAAATCTATCATGAATTGTTCAATCTGGACAAGTTTAGAGCAACCCATCAATTTTTCGATTCAAGGTTTAATAAATAATATTTATTCGCCTTGATCGCAAGATCTTTAACCAAGTTGATGTTAAATTTAAATATATTTATCTGGTAAAAATATTGTCATGTCATTTTTCATGACATAATTCTACTCAAATGAATATTTTGTCTAGAATTGATACATTCGCAACTCCAAAAGTATAAAAATTAACTGGCTTAAAAATAAATGAATGAAAACTAATAAAAGGGCCAAATAATTGGAATTGATGGCAAATAAGACCCAATGCTTAATTTTGAAAACTATAAATAGAATTAAGAGAATATATGCTACACAATGTTTGACAATGTAATTGATCTAATTTATGAAGTATATTATAATATAACGAAAAACACATTTAAAGGACAAATTCCTTAAAAAGGACAAATTCCTTAAAAGTGTGCTTGATTGAGCTACATTCTTGATTTTCAACTCATTCATCACATTACTGTACAAATTTCCTCCACATAGAAGGAATGACATTCAAGTGGTAATGAAGGTTCGCATTCGAATGGGCAATTGTACTTATCAAGAATGTGGGCTCCACATAATACTACTTTATATCAAAATTTGAATGACATTTGATGGGATTAGAATTATAGGGAAATAAAAAAAGAAAAAGAAAACTAGAGAGAGAAAGAAGCAAAAGTAAAATCGAGAGCGCATGTCCATTCAAAGTGATTATAATTAATTCCAAATGTAACTTTAGAATATGTATGACTAGACAAAAAAGCAAAGGTCCATAATGAAATCCACAAAAAGTTCCAATGTTTATAAACGAAGCCGTGCCATAAAGTAGTGGAGTTCTTTCTTCTTTTAAATTGTATTTGATTATAGGAGATTTGATTCCTCTATAATTTGTTATGAAATAAAAATTTAATTTCTTACCCGCGTGAGGAATAATAATACGAGAAAAATTGAGAGCATGTTAAGAGCGATATCATATTCAATGAAAGATTTTCGTCAACTCACCACTACACAATTTTAGTACAACAGAGAAAAAAGATATTTAATTGAAGTCACACGTCTCATTTATCTATGAAGTAAAAGAAAGGTCCGAGTATCCGTAAATGGTGAAAATATTAAGCCCCTGTTTGGTCCACAATAAAATTTTCATTTTCATTCTTCTACTCATTTTCGACCACACATTTTTCAATAAAATAATATTTTCAATCAAATCAATAAATTTTCCTTCATTTTCAACCACACAGATCAATATACTATTTCAGAATACATTCTTCCAAAATAATGTGGCTCAAACATACCTAAGTCGGTATTATGCATGTTTAGCCATTAAGGCTTAGTGCGAGATTTATGTTAAAGCCCCTGTTAGGCCCCTATTTTGGAGTGTTGAAATTTTTTGAAATAGTGACAGATTAGAGAATGTGTGGTAGAAAAGTAATAAAGTTTTAGATATGTGTGTAATATAATTTTATTTGATGAATATGTGGTTGAAATGAAGAGAGAAAA
>CAIGRS010235234.1:0-17370 GCA_903798395.1 Fraxinus floribunda | reverse complement strand
CAAAATGGGGCTCGGCCCCCACTGAGCCACGAGCCGGCCCGGCTCGAGCTTTTTCCGGGTCGAGCTCCAGCCGCCGAACCTTTTTGACATCGCAACTAATTCAACTTGATCGATTTCTCTCCCTCCATATATAAGTAAACCCGTTTTATAATAAGATATGCTTTTTCTAAACCCTTTGTCAAATCTCGTGACCTCTCTATCTTGTACAGACTTATTCTCGTTCCGATAGTTGATTTGACCGTCGAAATGGAAACGATCATCGAACTTTATTCTCGATTGACGCCTTTGTACTCTAGCCTTTGTGTTCTAGCGTGCAAGGAATATCTATGTGAACATGATAGGTGGTCGAAATTATGTTAACCACTTGAAGTAACACATATCAATAGAACCAACAAAGTTGCTATGCTGTTACACTCAAAATTGAGTGGATCACTTTTCTGGAATTTTTTTATTCACACGAGTCTCATGTGGATTCCATTCTCATGTAAGTGTGTTAATCATAGTGGCAAGTCTTTTTGGACCAAAAAAGCTTAGGCCTCGTTTGAGAGCTATTCATTTCTTGTAATGTATTATTGAATAGTAGATCGATGAAGAATGTGTGGTTAAAAAGTAATAAAACTTTATTGATTCGTGTGTAGAATATTTTATTAATGTGTGAATGTGTGGTGAATAATAGTATTGTAGAAAACAATTTAAAATTTTATAGGATGACAAACAAAGGCTTAATTCTAGAACCAAATTGCGGTAACTGCTGCTTACTGACCCACAATTTTCTCTGCAATAAAGCTATTTGGGTCAAACAAGTGGCGCCCCCTATTGAAGGGGGATTTGCCCGACGCCCTCCTATTGGAGGGGGGGTCTGTTGGGGCAGATCCCTTGACGTCCCTGGTAGCATGCTTCGTTTCTCTGTCACTAACATCCACCTGCTTGTATCACCGAGTCAAATTTGTCTATTTCGTGCTAACACGGAAAAGTCACGGGATTTAAAAAAATGTTTCACATATGATTTTGATGAATAGTTATGGTAGACAATTTGATGTCTAAAATGAAGTTTTTAAGGGTTGAAATTGTATCACTTTTGATTTGTGATGGAGCGCTTACTAAAAAAAATCACCTTTTTTTTTTTTTTTTTACCAATTTGAGGAATCAAAAAAAAAATTGTTACCTAACGATGGAAAAAGTTAAATAATACTGCCGACAAGATATTTTTTTCTTAGTCCCCTCTATATTTAAAATTCATTTTTTTTCAAACATATTTTTAAGCACATATGTTCTCAAATAAATTAATATTGCCCGTATACTCAAATTTTTTCTTCAATTTTTTAAAAATACATTCTTCCAAAATATTTACTTTTTACAAAATTTGTTCAAAAAAATGTTATTCAAGTAGGGACTTAATTATATTAGAGTCGATCTCACTTTTCAAACATGCTACTATCATGCAAGTATTTCGTGAATATTTATTTTTAATTGATTTAAACACATTATTTGTGAATATGTTAGTAATGGCTATTGAGTGGATATTCGACGATTCAACTCTAGTAATAATGACGTTATTTATTTAGCCCATGATTTTCTCCCGTTAATTTTTTTTTTAATTCTCATACTCATTTTCAACCAATATTCACACAATAAAATATTTTATACATAAATATAAAACTTTTCCCTACTTTTTAACCATACATTCTCTAAAATATCACTATTCAAAACATCATTTTTTTGAAGATAATGACCATAAAACCTGAGCTTAGCTTAGTTATGTTTTGTTATGACTCGTTACTAGGAACCGCCACGTGGCCATCTTAACTAAGTCGTGGGGACCTAATCCAACCGAACCGCCTAGCCACCCTCTATGTAGAATGAGGTCCGTTCAATTCCGAGGCTCTGTTGTCAGCCGAGGCCCGATTAACTCTGAGGTGCTTCCTTCGAACTGATGCTCTTCAGCTGTGACAGCCCACGTATGAAGATTGAGTTCATGATGAAGATCTTATTTGAATGATTGATGTGACCTTTGTAAAAAGTATATTTGTGTCTTGTCTTGTAAATATACAGGCATTTAATACTTTAAAGAGCTAGGAATGTCAATTTGATGGCTATGATTTGATGCTTCGGCCAATGAGATGATGTCACGTGTAATTTGATCCAATGGTCACTTTCTCATTTGTAACATTATAAATAGTTAAATACCACCACCATGTAATAATTGAAAATTAATGCAACTTTAAATACTTGGAATTAATATATTCTTACTCTCTGGAATCATAATATTACAATTACAAATCTTGTTTTTATCTATTGACCATTATACAATCGTGTCTCGGAAACCTTGCAGGAACCCGAACGAAAACGTCTCGTGTCATTGAGCTCCTCCCACGTTCAAATATTGGAGTGGTCTCCATAGTTGATCGGCATTAACGTGCTGGACTTAGCTCACGTATGTACAAGTGTGTCCGGTATCTGTTGAGTTCTTTTTTTTAGGTCAACATGTTTTATTAAGTCAAGAAATCATATTAAAATTGAAGTCAAAGTCCAAAATTGATATTTACTCGAAGTGGATTGGTCGGCTCTCTAAGGGAGGAGACCTCACAGCTCCACCCTAGAGACGATCCTTAGACCGGACAAAGGTCCGAGGAAAGCCTCTAAAGGTGGGCTTCACCTTTTCCTCTTCTACATCCTTTTAAGGCGAGACCACCCTATATCTATTTGGGTTAGGGGTGGAGGAGGAGAGTGGGTATGAGGGCTCCTTCTACCTCTTCTTTAACAAAAGACCTAGTTTGATGGATGTCGTGGATGGTCTAAACTCTGGTTTCCATTTGCTAATTTACAACTTTTCCACCACACATTTCATTAACTTTATAAAAATATCTACTATTAAAATTGATTTTTTTTCTAAATCAAACATCGACTTAGTTTCATTCTCGCCAAGACTAATACAAAGAATTCCATCATAATTCAAATTTAATCATGTCCCCTTTATACAAAAGATTACACGTATTTGATTAACATACGTGAAAAGTAATTAACAAACTCAAAATCCTTTTTTATATATACAATATGTGCCGTGTGATGGAACCTAATTGAGAGACAAGAGTCGATCAAGAACTCGTTGATTTCACTAGAAAAATATTGAGAGAATCAAATGAATTGGAACAAACCAATGTGTAATTCTAAGCATTGATCAAAGGCAAGAGTAACTAAGAGCCGAACTAAGGAAAATAAATAAAATTGAGGCGAAGCGACTAAAAATGAAAATATGTCGAGTCGTCTAGTCCTCAAACTGATGCGCAACATGCACTAATCTTTCATCGAGCCCATCCTCCCGCCACGAGATACTTGATTATTTATGCGATCTTCCTTTGCTTGATTTCGGGTGATGAAATTGCTCCATAAATTTATATACCAAATATTTGTATGCATCATCCTTGTGACTTTTTATTCAACTTAGACTTAGATATTGGTATCAGAAGTACCACCCTCAGACACTGCCTTCTTAGCCAAATCCTTCTGTAGTTCCATTTACTAGCGGATTTCTTACCCTTTTCCCCTCAATTACTTCCCTTAAACAACCCTCAATTCCTTCTCTCCCAACTATCCCATTTTCATCAACTTTCACCCTTAATCCCACGTTCCAAACATCCTCCACAAGCTTAGGTCTCGTCGTTTGATCCGTCCATTGTGGCATGACCACCATTGGCACCCCATACTCAATGCTTCAATCGTCGAATTCCATCCCCAGTGCGAAAAAAAGCACCCCAAGGCTTTGTTTGACAATACTTTTAGCTGTGGACTCCAAGTAACAAACAAACCCTTATCGTCTTCGACAAATTCTTCATGGTGTTTTTCTTGGTCAGAAGCCTTAGCAACCCGTAAGAAGTTGAAATTGCTATTTTTTAAGCCCATTGCAGTTTCTTTCAGTTTAGGGTTTTTCCTTTTTTAGAAATAAGTTTTTGATCCGTCGATTTGTGATGATTTTACCTTAAATTTTTTTTTTTGTTCAGACATCTTCCTCCTGAAGTGTTTAGCCAAAGGAATCCTTATAATAGAAACTGAGGGGGTGGAGAGCTTTTAACCAAACGACGTCTATCGCAGTGTTGTTACTTCTCAGCCTTCTTTCTCTTCAGGTGAGCTCCTCACCCACGCTCTGTTTGTTCACATCTATTATTTCATTAGTCTATTGTATAATTTTTTTTAGTGAAGTGTTACTATGTTTCTGCCTCTTGAACTTGAAGTCGCATGCTCGATTATGAATTTCTCCGTACTTTATCTCTTTGGGTTTAATGTAGTTTAGTGGTATAATTGTTTCTCTTGAATGGATATATATTTTGATTTAGATTACACTTTACTGGGAATGATTCAATTGGATTTTATGAAAGCTTGATTTGGTTGTCGTACTCTTATGCTGGATTTTAAATTTCTTTTCAGTCTTAGGAATATGAAATTGTGAATTAAAAATTTACCTTTTCATTTCTTTGGTAATCATAGATTATGGGCTTAAAGAGGGGAGGAGAATTGGAAAAGAAAAACAAGGGAAAGCAGGAATTATTGGCATCTCTTTGTTCCCATCCACTGCCCGTTTATGTAAGATTCATCTATAGGAATGTTGAAAATGTAAAATATATCAGTTCATTAATTTTAAGTTACATAGGCTTTCGAAGATATACTACAGTCTACATGTTCTATAGTGCTCACCCTTCTGCATGGCTTATGAGGTAAGACTGTTCGAAGTGCTTATAAGCCTACAAGCGAAGCTTCATTTAATGACTGGTAGAGCTACACGAAGCTTATTGTTGGTGAAAAAAATTTATTGCTGCTTTCTCCTTCTCCCGCATGTGCCTAGATTAAAAATATAATTCATTTACTTCCAGTTCTACAGATTGTTTACTCATCCTCTACCCCCTTCCCTGTGAAGTCTAAATACATGATTTGTACTAAATCTCTATTAACCTCAACCAAGTACCGATCATTTATTACATTTTTGGTTCCCTCTTTATTGGTTCAGAAGCAGAAAAATATTGAACTATAATGTAATTCAAGTGACTATGAGAACATAGCAGGTTATTGTTATAATAATTAATTTTGACTTCATATAAGTTAGCAAAACGCTTGAAGGATTCTATAGCCTTAGTGATCATAAAAGTTAATTGTGATGATGAAGCACGTCCTTTTGTCCTAAAGCTCCAGCCAGTGCTCTCATCATCCTCCAGTGTGTTTTTCCGGTCAAGAAAACAATTATATCAGGCAACTTTTGCTGTAAATTTATCATGTTTATTTTCTACTTTTATATTTTACACTTTTCCAGTATTAACTGTGATTTTTTTAGTTTCATAAAAATTATTGAAGTCTCAAAATTTGTGAAGGGGCGTCTCAAATAAGAAATCACTTGATCATTTGCGAATGGTAAAGATGTGGGAAGCTGGAAACTCACTTTCAATTTATAATAATTAATATTGCATTTTATCACCTATGTGATGGCATTGATTATTCATTGCTTAAAACAGTTGACTTTCTCTATTTAACTTGTAATAGCCAGTGTGAGTTTGTATTTTGGCCAAATGATCTGTGATGATTTGTAATATTTTCGGTTCTTTTGAGGGTCTTTCCCAACCCCTTGGAGAGGGGGTTATACACTCTGCTTTGCTTTAAATGTGTTGATTATAAAAATGAATTGCTATTATGTGATTCTCTGAGCACATTGAGTTGTATGGGACTTGTCTCATATATGTATATTCTTTAGTTGAGCAGTTTTATTATCCGACATCAATATTTGGGTCGTATGTTTGAAGCTGTAGAAGTTCAAGGTTATGTTTTCTTTTCATCTGAGAAAAGTAAATTAAATGTGATTTTGGGCTTCGTAAGATATAAAATTTCCTCTTGCAATCCTTTCATTGATTTTCTATGAAACTTCTGTTGTATTCTTTCCAATCATTTTTCTTATTGCTAAAAGACACGATCCACACTTTTGTATGCAGTGAAAAGTTGTTTCTAATTCATTCTCCTCGTTTCTTGAAGAGGATTTCCATTATTGTAAAGTTGGTGGTACATTCTCAATATGTATGTGTTTGCTAAAGGACCTTTGAGTTGATTAATCAAATGATTACTTATGTGACAGTACTTAATAGTGTGATCCAATATATATATTTTTTTTTTGATAACCGTGGATGTTCGGACCAGCTTGCGCGCACCTCGACTAATTCCACGGAGTCCTGAAGTTTACAGCCGGGTACTCACCTCAGTAGCCCTGAGGGGATTCGAACTGGTGACCATTGGAGAGCAAATCCAAGACCTGACCAATTGAGCTACCCCTCAGGGTTAATAGTGTGATCCAATATGATACAAACTCAAGCAATTTCCAGGTTATAAAGCGTTGCATTACCCTTTTCCCAGGATATGGAAATTTGTATTATAATTAATTAATTAATTATTATTATTATTTTTTTTTATAAATTTGATTATTCCCAACTATTGACAGGAAGAGCTTGTGATTCTTTCATGGTTAATAAATTCCTGAAAAACTTTTATGTGAATTAATATTTGGCCTTTATTTTGAATTGTTAATACGATCCAATCTTAAAGTTTGGAATCTGGTATTTTTTTCCCTGCTTGTCCTCTGGTGCTTTATGTAGCCTATTATTTCTTTCACTGGTACAATGTTTTCAAAATTTTCTTATCCATATTTTATCTGACCCTAGATATCCGTTTACAGGTTCCTTGATAAAAAAACCTGCCATCTCTTTATCTATCAAGACAATATGTGAAGAATATTGGAAGGGATTATATTAAATACTTGCTTCGAGATTACCTGAGGTCAGGTTCTTATAATTTGCAGAGGTGCAAGTTCATTATTGCTTATAAGCTTTTCGACCTTATCATTGCTGTTTATGTCGATATTAATATAATATTTGATTACCTTTCAAAAAAAAAAAAAATTGGAATTCTGGATGTTCCAAGAGAGAGGCTCTAGTTTCATACTCTTTCATTAAAAAAGATGCTCGCTGAGAAGCCTCTTGAGGCATAGACGCATAAACCAAAATTCTTTCATTGCCTTCAATAGAATATCCCAAGAGGGATACTAAATGCGTGTGATGAACTTTAGAAAAAACTTGAACTGATGTAACCAAATTTTCGACCTCAATGACATGGGATTAAGTACTGTTTATGCTGGCCGGAGAGTATGCGTGTGATGAACTTAAGAAAAAAGTTGAACTGATGTGACCAAATTTCCAAACTCAATGACATGGGATCAAGTACTATTTATGCTGGCCAAACTATCCATCAATGAAGAAGCACTTCTCTTTGTGTTATTTACAACAACAATCTTAAGAGTGCTATCTGAATCGGTCAGGTGTCTTCGATGAATCACAAGGGAACTTGGAATATGGTATTTGTCACTTGAACGCAGACTGTGTCCAATTTTATTGATCATGAATACTATCTAAGATGTGCATCCTGCAATCAAATATAAAAAATATGAATACCTCTCCCTGGATTCAAATCTGCATTTAGTTTATTTTTATAGCTTGAGGCATAATTAGTCAGACTGTCAGACTACAGTTTATTATGGCTTCCCAATTTCCCTGGGTTCTTTTAACCATTGATCTATTTATCAGTCCCTAAATGAATGTTTTTTCTTATATAATTTTTGTTTTATAATTGGCTGAAGTGTCATTTATGTTTCAATCTTTGGAAAACAGATCCTTGAGGTTTGGAACCTTTATTTGCATCAAGTTCTCTGGAGACTGGAGTACATAGAAGCCTTGGAGTGCGCATAACGAGGTGTGCTGCTCCTAACTTTTATAATTTAAATTCCAACATTTTGCTATCGGACAAAATGTTTGAGTTTTTTGTAGTTTAATAGTACTCAAATTGAAAGTTTGGCAAATATTTTTTTTAACAACAAACAACTAAGCCAGATTCTAATAATTTGGGATCTACTGCATGAATTGTTTTCACTCCATCCAATTTATCTCTACATTTTCTGGAAGATACAATGTAGTTAGATCGTTAACAACCATACCATACTGTTAGTTTTAGTCTGCCATTATTTGTTCTAATATTTTAGATCATTGGCAATGTTGCGTGAACTCATTTCAGTTTAAGCAAGCTGAAAAACAACACTTAAGATTGATTTAGATGGGCTTGTTGTAATTAGTGGAGATTTTCTCACACACAAATGCTTGCCTTATGGCTGAAAACTTTAGATAAGTATTCTATTGTCTTGAGAAATTGTCATCATTTCTGATTCATTGTTTTGTGTCTAAAATCTTCTCTTATGAACCTAAGTCTTTTATAATGGCATATCATTAAATATATTAATTTTCTAACGTATATAATGTGGCCTTGATTCCAAGCTTTTATTTTTGTGTTATTTCAGGAGTGAAAATCTGAAAACTAGGGTCATTGGATTTCCAAAGACCATTGACCCTCCATTTCGAAGCTCTTTATTGGTAAATTAGATAAAAATGATGGTTTGCACAATCAAATGTGTAATTAAGGGTGAAAATGTAAAAAAAAAGAAAAAGATATAGACTTTTTTGCAATAATAGTGAAAAGTAGGGACATTATGTGCTAATTCACATTTGAATAATTTATTTGGGACTCATTTGCTCTTTTTTTTTAAAAATTGGGACTATGGTTGCAATTAGTTTTTCATTTTATATTTGTTTTATTTAAAGAGAAGGGTATATTCATCGTTTCACAATTTTTAATTGAGAAATCAATTTAAATAAAAAAGCTAAAAAATATTTGCAATCATAACCCAAATTTTTTTAAAAAGTATAAACGAATCCCAAATAAATTATTAAAAAAAAATTAGAATTTTCTTTAACTTTTTTTTATATAGGAAGGTATATTCGTCATGAAAAAGCCCTTTATTGAGAAATTGGATATAAGGGATGGCTTGCGCAATCAAATGTGTAATTAAGGGTGAAAATGTCAAAAAAGAAAGATAGAGACGTTTTTCACTATAATAGTGAAAGGTAGGGCATTATTTGCTAATTACCCTTTGAATAATGTATTGCTCATTTGCTTTTTGTTTTAAAAAAAACTTGGGACTATAGTTGCAATTATTTTTTTCTTTTTCATTTTGTTTTATTTAAAGAGAAGATCATATTTGTCATTTCTTAATTTTTAATTGAGAAATAGATGAAATGATCTTTTGCACAATAAAAGGTGAAAATACGTTATACGGGTGAAAATGCAAAAAAATGAAATGTAAGGACGTTTTACACAATAACAGTGAAATGTGGGGACATTATGTGCTAATTACCATATATATATGCTCTTTATTACGTTTTGCATTTTATTCTTAAGAAATCTTTTAACTTATAAACTTTCAGCACCTTATTTCAGTTTTTTCGTGTTACCACACATCATAACAAATTTTGGGTTGTTGCTACTGCTGTAGGCCTCAACGTTAATGACAGCTAAAACCCTTCTTATTAATCCAGTGATTATCAAATGATGTTACCGGTACAACGTTATGTTGTCAGAAGATTTTGTGCAACATTTGCCGTGGCCTATGCAGAATCCAAGGACATTTTTTCTCAGGAAGAACTCGGAAATCACTTGGCACAGAATTTCCATGGCGACATTCAAATCGAAATGCTAGAAGTGAATTCTCAACTGAAAGAGATTTTGAAAACTGGAAACTTGAATCATGCTCGGAAGTTGTTCGATGAAATTCCTCACAAAAATGAAATCTCATGGACAACCATGATTTCCGGTTATGTAAACGCTTCCGACTCGTCTGAGGCATTGTCTTTGTTTTCCAAAATGTGGGTCGACCCATGCCTCAAAATGGACCCCTTCATACTTAGCCTAGCGCTCAAGGCATGTGGGCTAAATATGAATGCGAAATATGGGGAAATGTTACATGGGTTTTCAGTGAAAACTGGTTTTTTAAACTCTGTTTTTGTGGGGAGCGCGATTCTTGATATGTATATGAAGAATGGGAGGGTTTGGGAGGGTTGTGGAATGTTTGATGAGATGCCATTAAGGAATGTTGTTTCTTGGACTGCCATTATTACGGGGCTTGTTCGTGCCGGTTTTAACAAGGAGGGATTGATCTATTTCGCTGAAATGTGGAGAGGCGGTGTTGAATATGATTCATATACTTTAGCCATTGCTTTGAAGGCTTGCGCTGATATGAGATATTTGAAGTATGGGAAGGAAATTCATGCTCGAGCTATGAAGAATGGAGTAGATGCGACATCATATGTGGCCAATAGTCTTGCTACCATGTACAACAAGTGTGAGAGATTGCAATGCGGTTTGTTCTTATTTAAAAGCATGAATAAGCAGGACGTGGTTTCATGGACGACTATAATTACATCATACATCCAGATGGGCCAAGAAAAGCAGGGAATTGATGCATTTCTACAGATGAGAGAGTCAAATGTATCTCCTAATGAGTATACTTATGCAGCAGTCATTTCCGGTGTTGCCAATATTTCAAGACTTGATTGGGGACAACAATTACATGCACATGTTTGTCACATAGGTCTCATGGACTCATTATCTGTGGTAAATTCTGTCATGACAATGTATTCAAAATGTGGATATTGTGAGTCAGCTTCAATAGTCTTTCATGAAATGACGAGAAGAGACATCATTTCTTGGAGTACTATTATTTCCGGGTATGCTCAAAGTGGTTTTGCAGAGAAGGTTTTTGAGCTTCTATCATGGATGAGGAGAGGAGGACCAAACCCCACAGAGTTTGCTCTTTCTAGCGGGTTGAGTGTATGTGGAAGTATGGCAATTCTTGATCAGGGTAAGCAGCTTCATGCTTATGTCTTTATGATTGGTTTAGATCAAAGAGCTATGATACGAAGTGCTCTGATCAATATGTATTCCAAATGTGGGAGCATAGGAGACGCATCAGAAATATTTAAGGTAGCAGAGAATGATGATATTGTATCATGGACAGCCATGATCAATGGATATGCTGAACATGGATACTGTCAAGAAGCAATTGATTTATTTGAGAAAATTCCCGTGGTTGGTTTGAGGCCTGACTCTGTTACATTTATTGGTGTCCTTAGTGCTTGTAGTCATGTCGGAATTGTTGACCTCGGCTTTCAGTATTTTGATTCAATGACTAATGAGTATAAGATAAATCCTACTAAAGAACATTATGGTTGCATGATCGATCTCTTATGTCGAGCTGGACGGTTGAGGGAAGCAGAAAAAATGATAAGAAGCATGCAATATGAACAGGACGATGTCGTGTGGTCAACTCTGTTACGAGCCAGTAGAGTACATGGAGATGTCGAATGTGGAAAGCGTGCCGCAGAGCAGATTCTTGAACTGGATCCATATTGTGCTGGGACACATATAACCTTGGCTAACATTTATGCTTCAAGAGGGAAGTGGAAGGAAGCAGCAGACGTGAGGAAACTGATGAGATCGAAAGGTGTTATCAAGGAGCCTGGATGGTCTTGGATTAAGGTCAAAGATCAAATTTCTGCATTTGTTGCTGGCGATAGATTGCATCAACAGTTTGAAGAAATATACAATATTTTGAAGTTGGTAGCCTTTAGAGCAGATCTTGATGTGCAGGAAGTTGAGTTATTCCTATAGGATGTAGAAGAATAAGCAGATTATTAGTCACTCCGGCACCTTTTGAAAACAGCATCTTTCAACAGGAAAACTGTTGCAAACGTGGCAACTATCTTTTCCGTTTGGGCTAGCGTAGGAGAGTTACACGACAATACAAGATAGAAGATGGGGTGTCATATTAAGACTGGAGAACTGCAATCAAAATGACTGTGCTATTCTTGTGCACAATAAGGTACCTTTCCTTTTATTGATTGTGTGATTATGGGTTTAATTGTGAAGCCAGGTTCATAAATTGGGATTTTTTTAAAGCTATTTAAAGATTGGGGATTTTGTGTAGGGTTGTGTTGATGATTGAGAATTTAAGCTGCAATTGAGTGCATTCAAAAGTTAGCGTTCTAAATTTCAGAGTAAAAAGAGGATAGAAATTAGAGCTTAGAATTCCATTTATTATGGGATCATGTTGGTAATAAATGTGATGGTGATTTTTATTTGGCAACTTCATCTATGAGTGAATATATGCTATTTTTTTCTCCATTGGAAAGAGTTTGATGCATTGTTTTGGTGTGGTTTCTGGTTGCTGCTAATGGCTATTTTGTCTTTGCAGCATATGATGCTGCATGTATTATTGCAAGGCTAAAAAAGGATAGGGATGAGGCGGTGGCATTAATAGCACGTGCAGAAAGACAGATGCCCATGTCAGTAGCAGCACCAAATGCAGTTTATAATGCTGCCTTGAGCAATGGGAAAAGAGGTACCTGACTTCTTTGCATGTGGAATAATTCTATTTACTTTCTGTGTCTGCTGATTTCTGTAACTCTATTTTGTTTGTAGCTGCTGAGGATGATGAGATGGGTCCTGATGAGAAAAAAATCCGTCCTGGAATATCAAATAATATCATTTCTGAGCTTTCAGACTATAATGCTGCTCTTTCACGTCTAAGGAAAAAGCAACAGGTCATACTTTTAGTGTAGAGTTTCTGCTCGGTTAAATGGGTTTAACATGTCTTGTAGTTTAGATAGAAAACTCTTTGCTGTAAACCTCACATGCTTCATATATTTGCATAATTTCAGAACCCTCAACATTGGCATCTGTGGAAAATACACTAAGCTTAATAGTTATCCTCTTCATCGGATAAACAAACCTGCTATATTATCTTTCAACATCCAGTATTCCAAGATATGGGATTATAATGTTTATTGGTTCATAAGTCCATCCTTTTTCATTCAGTAGATTGCCTTGCACATGGCATGGGCACATTACCTCTACTTTTTTTTCTTGATTCTCCTCAGTTATCCAAACTCCAGGTATGGATCTGGGACCGTTGAATTATTGAGTTCCAAGTATAGGATTTGGAGGCATTGAATCAGCGTACCGCTGTGAAGCAGTGACACAGTAGTGATAATGCTCCGTTGAAATGGATTTTTATATGGTGTTGGGGCTCGCCTTGTATGTGCTTATACAACTTTCTGACTATTTCCTAGCTTCCTGAAAAGTGAGCATTATTACCTGAATCAATTGTCTCAAGACTACTACAGGATTTATCTTTTTTTTTTGACAAAATACTTCCGAGAAAACCTTGTTTTCTCTTCCATACTTCCAGAAGCTCTGAAACTTACAATCAAGTTCACATCAACATAAATTGTCAAATTCATCTGGGAGATAGGTATTACAAGGTTAGTTTAGGAACTAAACTTCTGAATGCAATAAGCCCTGTCGTAGATAGGTATTATGATACGACTGGGAGCAGTATTTAAGAAGTTTTGATTTCCCTATTTATGAATTTATCTTCTTGGAGAAAAATGAGAAGCGACATGACAGTTCAGTTGGAAGGCTGCAAGGAATTTGATTTCAGAGGTTGATATTCTGCCTCCTCCTATCAGGAAAACAAAGAAAGCTAAAACAAATCCTGAAGCATCAAGTAATGATGGAAAGACGAAGATTTCTCACAGTTTTTCATGGTATATGTTACATCTGTTATTGAAGTAAAGTGTGTTACAAAATGATTTCTGATGCATCTGCATCCTCTAGTAAACTGAAAAACACCTCAACAACTCCTGGCCATAAATCTAAGCATGATGCCAAAGCTGACCTTAAGTCTGATGACGACATCTCAAGTTCTGGGGGTAAATCTTTTTATGATTCCCCAAAAGCATCAGGCCAATCTAAAGATGTTGATACAGTGAAGACTTCTGGTCATTCTAAGCAAGACACAAAAAAGACTTCCAAGGCTAAGGACAAAAGTCCGCGAAGTTCTCAAACAGTTGGTGCTAATGGTAAAGGCAAGACAGAGTCCAGTCTGTCGAAGTTCTTGAAAGAAAGTGATCATGTAAAGGAGAAAACAACCAATACTGGGAAAATGGCAGAAATCAAGAAGGGAAAATCGCAAGGTACATCCACACCCCCAGTAAGCGAGACAGACTACTGGGAAGAAGCGTTGAAGAGGAGTTGCAACTCGATGGAACCATCCGCGAATTTATGCCACATCCGCACTCATATGCTTCTTGTCTACTGTATAATCTATACCATCATTGTAGTTTTTCTTAGTGCTGGAAGTTAAATTAGGTGTTCATTTCACAACTTGCATCTAGAGTATTTTCTTTTTGTTCTTTCAGTTATTTATGAGGCAGGTTTAATGTGGTCTTGTAGTCAAGTTTAATAGATAGAGTTTGTGCTGATAAATATTCACATTTCGTTGGTAGGATGTAAAGTGTATTGATGGGAAAATTGCATGAAGGTTTCCCAAATTTTGGTAGCAAATGTTTTTCAAATTTTAATCTCTTTCATGACAAAAGATAAATTCTCACGCTGTTTGAGTGATGAGCCATCTTCATGAGTTCTTTGAGATTGATGACTCGTTTGACATGATTTTTGAGAAGTTAAACTCGTTTGATAAATTTTATGAAAGTGTTTCTTATAATTAGAAGAACTTTTAGAGGAAATTGATTCAATATAATTTTTAAAAGCACTCTCGGAGTATAAAGTTATTTTAAAAAATTGTTTTTTAACAAAAATTTAAAGTAGCTTCCACATAGAGCAAAAACAAACTATACTTGGGACAAACTCCTTGCTAATTAAAACCAACGTTCCATCTACTCCAAAAATATAGGTGGATGTAATATTTTCGAGTTTTTGAGTCCAAGATTAGCAATTAGCAATTTTTGATGTATGTTAGGATTTTAGATTTTAAATTTGTGTCATTGAGGATAAACTTGTCCCATGGAATATCGATACAAGTCTTTTTTTTTTTTTTAGTACTATTTGTATTTTTTTTCTCAATAATCTAACTACCTACTTTTTCAACGATCTCCACTTCATGAGTAATGGTATTTATTAGTTTAAATAGCTGTAGATCATTCATTGTCAGCACAATTCACAAACAAAACAAAAAGATTTAACTTTTTTATTCTCAAAATACTATTTTCTAATTATTTAATTTAATTCAATCTTTTTACATACATTTCGTAACACATTGTGTTACATTGTTAAATGCTTGTTTCTTACGTCACTGTCACTAATTATAATAAATTGTTTTACATTTGTAACATTCAAATCACTTGTAAATACCTTATTATGTTATCATTGTCATAATCATTTGCAGTGTCTCGTTACAACCACCATCACCACTAGCGATCACCTCACCAAACCCAAGAAACCCCACCTCCGTAGTTGCCACTAGATCAATGCCACCATCACTAGAATTTTGAAGCTTACAACAGTGGGCATATTTTCCTTTATTCATTATTCAAGTATAATATTTAATTAATTGAATCCAAACTGTATTGGGCAACGAATAATAAGGGCCAATTCATCATTATTCGAACTTTATCCTTGAATTGGCGGGCTTCAATTTTTTTCCTGCTTAAATTTATAATTTCAAACTTTAATGTCAACTGTCCCTAGATTGCCATGTTAGATAGGTCATATAATAGAATTGGCATGTCCGAAGCACGAATCTAGACTGTACAGCGGTCAACACATATATGTATTCATACCAACACAGACATGTCGAAATAAAAATAAGGGAAAATTGCAGTTACAGTACCAAACATTTCATTTAGTAGCAAACTTTGCTTAAGCTTAAATCTTTTATTTATACCATCCACGTTACCAAATCTTTCAAAATGTCCCAGCTGAAATCCAAATGGAAGAACACTGTTAGTTTGACTTTTAGTTGACCAAATAATTAACATAGATCATAATTTTGACTAATTCTAAAAGGACAAATTGTAACTTTACATTTTTTTAAAGTAATGTTAATGTGTCAAATGTTAATGGAAACCCAGACTAATTTTAAAGGCAAGTAAACAGAAATCTATAATAGAGAATTAAAACAAGAAAGGGGTGTCAAGGACGCTCGTCCTTTGTGGATTCCATCTCATTATCTGTTGAATCCCAACTATTTTCATTGTCATCACCAAATGTTGTTCATATTTTCAAGTTGTGCTTCTCCTTGGCTACTACTCGGGAATTTCCCATCTCTCCAACATGTTCCTTTGAATTCTTTTCTAACCACATCTAACACGACATCACCATATCAAATTATCAATCACAACATGATCTGAAATAACCAAGAAAGATTTTAGCATGGGTATAAAGCATTTCTGCAACAGCTTAAAACATAATGATTATTTCATTCCAATTCACTAAGTTCATAGGATCAACACAAGTATTTGAATCAAGAAATCAAGAAAAAAGTGCAAGGAGCATTACTTGGGGAAACACCTTTTCAGGTCAGCCTTATCAACTGTTAGTCTATGCAATGACAGGGCCACTATACAAATGCAAATTAATTAGTAATGGAACATATCAATCAAAATTCGAAAAGAGAGCTGAAATAAAAGAAATACTTGCGACAAATTAAAATTTAGATTTTTGGTACCAAGCTGTTTGAATTCGAGACAGCTCCTTCTTTATGTTCTCTCATAAAACCTACAATTTTCATGAAGATAATGCAGAAAAGAAGCAGTAAACAGATAAGTTTCATGCTCCAATAGAATCTAGTAGCAAAATTCTACGATCCATATTTCAAGTTACAGCACCTTTGGAGAGTGACATGTTGTACCTTTTTGACGAAGAAATCTGTAGGTGCACCATCAGTATGAAATTTCCTCTTGATTTGCTCGGTGTCTGATCTCTCTGCAGCTGGGTTCGTGATGAGCCGCCAATGTAACTTTCACCATCTGATTTTTCACTGAGAAATAATGGAATTGTTTCATCCTCGGAATCATTTTTCTTCTATTTCTTGAATCCACCAAATTCTCATTGCTTCTTTCCCGATTTCATCTTTTCTTTTTCCTCGTGTTCTGGACCATGATCAGCACTTCTATTCCTCCGTTCCTCTCTCTAAAACAGGTTTCTAAAAGGTTTCTTTGTGGGTTTATCACCAATACTTCGCTTGTCAATCTTCACAGAATCTACTGACAAGCTCTCTACCATGAGAATGGACTTTGTTTCACTCCCTTTTTCATTCAAATTACCATACGAGAAAGGATTTTCAGTAGGAAGCCCAACTTCATTTTTCTTAAAGCTTGAGGTGCTTACGTTTTGATCAATTGGTATTGACCTTAAATTGCTATCATCCTTTTCTTCGTTTGAATTGAAACTTTTAATGGGTGATACAAAGCCAAATGCAGATGTAGCTCCTTTACTGTTGAACCCAGCTTCGATTTATTCTTTGACATTAAGTATCCTTGACTAACCAAGCATTTCTAATCCTTCAAATTGATAACTGACCACTCTTCATTTGAAACCTCTTTATGTGTTCCTACTATGACATCTCGTGCGTCAATCTCGATTCCTTAAATTGCTAATCTC
>CAIGRS010235193.1:0-11744 GCA_903798395.1 Fraxinus floribunda | reverse complement strand
TGACCATCTGAGAAACGTTTTGCAAAGTTTAGTAACCAACGAGATGATTTTTAAAGTTCAGTGACCAATGGGGTGATTTTTCGAAAGTTCAGTGACTAACCACGTAGTTTTTAAAGTTCAGTGACCTGGTAGAAACTTTGTCCAAAGTTCAGTGACTATTGGGGTAATTAACCCATAAAACACTTGAAAAACACAAACTAGGTTTTTTTGAAAAACACTGTTGCTCGAGCGCTAGACTAGCGACAGGCGAGCAAGAAGTGTGTTGCTCAAGTGAGAGGCTGACGACATTAATTCTGCTGTGGACGCTCGAGTATCAGCGGTGACGACTAGCTTAAATTTGGCCACTCTTTTTCCTTATTCTATACTCAAACCCAAAAACTCTTAGTTTATCTATACAACCCTCCAAAAGACTCGTTGACTTTGACAACTCTTTTGTAAGAATCATATTCTTTTACAATAATCATTTTGTCTAACTAAAAACCTAACAATCTCTCCCTTTGGAATTATGTGACAAAACTATACAACACATGTCAAGGATGTAAAAACAAACTAATCTACCCAAACTCAAATTAAATGTCTGTCTCTTGCATTTCTTGAGACCTGTTTCCTGAAATCAACGACTCAAATACCAAGTGTAAAATCAGGTGATACATGAAATATAGTAATTGAAATAGACTATCATAAATATGCTAGCTAGATTGAGAAATTATACTAATGTTAATCAAAACACTAACTGAAACATTAATATCACAAAATATCAAAACTCAAAAAAGCCAAGCATTAGAAAAATCAAAATCATCTCCCACTTACTACAAACTCCCAAAAATTAAACTTAAAATGCAAAATTAAATAAATTAAATGACATGGTCTCTCCTCGTTTTTGTCACAAATGATGAAGGGAACTATAAGAATGATATATAATAACTCAAAGATGCAGTTGGTAGCATGCACAAGCATAATCAATGTTCAATAATCTTTTCCACATATTTAGTTCAAGTCTAAATGGAGTAAATTACATAAGTGACTCATGTGTGTTAAGTACTACTAATTCCTTGTGATCAAGACTCAAAACCTTAAATTTGTGAGAAATGACATGTTAAATATCACTATTAAATAAGTTTATTCCCATACTAATGAAATTCAAACCAATAATGCATATCGAGACCTCTAAATGAAACTCATTTTTCATGTATATTATTCTTTTCTTCCCCCAACTTTGAGCATATGTACATTTTCATACATTTTTTATTTTCCTTTTTAACCTCATCATTTTTTTTTTCATTTTTTTGCATCTTATGTGCAGAATTTTCTTTATTAACCGACTAAGATGACCCCTATATCAAGTTTTAGGTCGATGACTCCAAGTCGGTTGATCTTAGAGCATTAGGTTATAAGAAACCCCTTTGAGATTAATTACTCAAGTCGAATAGACTTCAAAAAAGAGTATAATATGAAACATTTTTTTCGTTTATTTAAGGGGATATACTAGAGCATAAATCTACTAAATTAAGATCAATTCATGTTCAAGGTCACCTTAGCAACGGATAATAGCCACCCCAAATCTTACATATGTGATCAAGACTCACTCACAAGATCATAATATGTGCAGTGCAGATGGTACATAAAGAAATCTATACCCAGTATTCCACATAAGTCTAAACAAAGTAATGAAAATTATACTTCAACACATCAATTAAACTCATGCTTGGTCATAACACACATGTTCAAGTAAATCATATATCATGTTGTAGTAAATTATCAATTCCCCCTATTTTTATTTTTCAATTTTTTTTACTATTGTATATTTTAAAAATAAAATAAAATCAAACTACCTAAAAAATTAAAAATTAAAATAAAATAAAATGAGATGCATGCAATAATGAATGAATCATAATTAATAAGTATAAGCATGAATAAAAAAACACCTAAATAGTTAGGTATACAAACATTATTTCCTTTAAGAGCATCGTAATCAATTTTTAAAATTTTCAAATCACTCTTTTTTACACATATCTGCCTAGTGGAAGACTTATCCCAAGTCAATTGTGTCGTTAATTTGGTCAAATGACTCACTTGATTAGTAAGGAAATCAATTCGGCCATCAAAATCCTAATTTCTAACTCTAGTGAAATTCTGATTTCTATTTTTATTCAGGAATTTATGACACATATGCCTTATATGTCCTAACCCACCACNTCCCAAGTCAATTGTGTCGTTAATTTGGTCAAATGACTCACTTGATTAGTAAGGAAATCAATTCGGCCATCAAAATCCTAATTTCTAACTCTAGTGAAATTCTGATTTCTATTTCTATTCAGGAATTTATGACACATATGCCTTATATGTCCTAACCCACCACAATGAAACAAGTATGGATAAACCTAGGTCCAAAGTTATGTGGTCTCTGATATCTATTTCTAGGTTAGTACATCCTACGCTGTCTAATAGGCCTTTGTCCTACGACACCCTTGCTCTTGAGTTTAGCATTAGGACCATACACAGGCTGATTGGTGGCAGGGATAAAAATAGTTTTGGAAGTACTAGACTTATTAAATCAGTCTGATTATATCCAAGACCTCCCTTGTTCCCAGCAGGCTTGTTCAACTCCAAAAGACTATCCAGTTTTTGAGATCCACTAAAAAAAGCAGGAAGTTGAGACCTGGAAGGTTCTTAACATGTATTTCTAATTTCTCATTCTCAACGGCCAGCTTACTAACTCTCTTAGAGGACTTCTCGAGTTCACCTGTAAGATCTTTAATCTTAGACTCACCTTCTTAATCTTAAGACTTTATTCAAATAATTTTTGATAAGCCTCACGTCTCTTCCTCATCTTTCTCAGATTGATTACCACTATCGACTTCCTCAACCTTCTCACTATCCTTATCGGATTTACTTTTGATCCTAGCAGTGAAGGCCATAAACTTTCCACTTTCCTCGTGTGTAGACATCCTACTTCGATTATCCAAGGTAGACTCGTCATTGGTGAGAGTTACATTCATGGCTTTACTCTGATTTCTCTTACCATTAGGGCACTCACTTCTGTAGTGGCCAAAATCTTAACATTTATGATATCTCACAGATTTAGATCTCTTTTAGACTCACTGGAATCACCTCTATGTCTCTCTTTAGTCATCTTCTTATTTCTAAATATTTTTTGAAGATTCTTAACAAAGTAGGCTATTTCCTCATCATTTAGAGATTCTGAATTAGAAGAATCATACTCTTCTTCTTAACAATGTTCAAGGATATAGATTTGTTCTTCTTAGGTTGAGATCTGGCGAGTTCATAAGTTTGAAGAGATCTAACTAATTCTTCAATTTTAACAGCATCAAGATCCTTTCTATCCTCGATAGCCATAACTTTAGGCCTAAATCTCTCAGGTAAGATCTCAGGATTTTTTTGACAATATTAGACTTAGGAATTCTCTTATCTAAGTTAAAACTAGAATTAACTATGACATTTGAGCTCGTATAGAAGTCATCGAATGTCTCATCATCCTTTATCCTAATCTCTTTAAACCTAGGGGTCAACATTTATAACTTTTAATTCTTAACAGCCTGAGTTCCCTTATGTGTAGTCTGTAACATATCTCAAACCTCTTTAGCAACCTCATTAATAGACATACGCCTAAATTCTTCAGGCGATACGACCATAAATAGAGCATGAAGCCCTTTACTATTCCAATTACACTCATCTAAATATTTCTTAGACCGAGTTGAAATATCAGTAAAGGTAACTACACCTGCAACTATGGTAGATGGGAAGGTCCAACTATTCACTACGCTCAACCAAATACGTTCATCCATCGATTTCAAGAAGACTCATTCTAACTTTACAATATGCATAGTTACTGCCATCAAAATATGGAGGGATAGACAATGAACTACTCATCTAGAAAACTAGGGTTAGGAATCAAATTTGGGCTCTAATACCATTTGAAAGTTACTAGTTCAACCCTAAAATCACCTAATAGGTGAATTGCGTGGAATTAAATTTATCAATTAAAAGTAACAAACCACTTTTTAATTGTTTTAGATGTTTAGTCAATCAAGTCAATTTTATCCTTGTTGAATTGCCGCAATAATAATAATTAAAGTAATAAATTACTCAAGATTTGATGACGGAGAAAATCCTTAACTGGGTAAAAACTTTGGGACCAATCCAATAGTTTTCACTATAGACAATAAGAACTTACAATATGATCCAGCCTAGAAAACCTATTAGACTCGTTGATCCAATTCTTGCAATCTCCAAGACTCGTTGGAACGTGCTTCACTCACACTTGCTCTCGATCTTCTGAAATTGTCTATCTCATGTGGATCACCAAAAACACTTTGTTCTTGTATTCAGTATTCTTCCTGAGCTTCTGGTCCAACCTCCCTCAATTTTCAGCAACCTCTGAAAGCTTTTGAGGAAGTACATTTCTGATGATATTTAGGAAGTGAGTGTTTTAGATTACATGAATTCGATGTCTTTTTCCAAACTTGTGGTTGATTGATCTCAAGAATCAAAATGTTAATCACAATATTTGGATATGTTCTTGGATCTTGGAATAATGATATAAGGATGTATAATAATGATCAACCACTTACAAAAATGTACATGACATTGGATATTTATAATAAGAGGTGTTTATATAGTATATGATAGATAAAACTCTTGAAAAATGCAAACTAGATTTTCTCGAAAAACATCGTCGCTACAACCTCATAACGACTCTAAAGAATGGGTTGATGGGCAGCCGAAGACCTACTTTTAAAAGGAACTCATTCATAGCAATGCAACTCTATCTAGGAAAACAGGCTCGCTTGTCAGGAGTGGGAAACATAAGTTCTATATCATAGGGATTTTCCCTAAGACTGGCTAAGTGTGATGGATTTACGGTTGAAGGAATTTTGGCTGCCCCCAAGCTATCCCGTCGTTTCTCCTATCCCTCATCGGAAGGCAAAACGCTCTACTTGAATTGGATGGTTCGAACAAGGTCGGTCGTATTTGCCTTTTATAGGTGAAAGCTCTTAATCCTAGCCGTTAGATGTCAATCTGAACCATCTAACTGTTCATTTGAGGTTTAAATTCGAGCCACTTAATCCATTTGCTGCTTCATCTTCTACGACCCAGATCAGGGCGTCCTCGTCACACGCTATTATGCGCATAAACTTCGTAAAATGAGCGCATAAAAGCCATCATTGTGCATTAAATGAGGTGACGTTCCGTGTATGGGAAGATGAACTGCATCAACTATTTTTTTTTTTTTGAAAACGTATACAGACAACAAATCATTTGAAGTAATGTCGACGCCTCGTGTTCCCCAAATGTTTTAAAACATGGCTCCTCGTAATTAGTGAATTGAGCCTCGGCAAGTGACAACATAGTTATTAGACCTGACCCGAACATCGGCCCGGACAAGGTACTGAGTCTCGGGTTACTGGTTGAACCGGTGGGTCATTGCATAAAAATCTATATAAAAAAATAAAGTATAAATTTTTTAAAGCAAAATTATATTTTTTAAAATTATTTTTCATTAATTATTTAGATCTATAAAGTAAAGTAAAATGTTTGATTAAATTTTTTATAAAAATACTTTTAAAAAACATATATATGATTCATTGGATACATATAACTTATTGCACATAAAAAACATAAAAGTACTCTGCAACTCCAATGATAAGGAACTAATTATTTTACTTAGATGTCCAATGTTGAATTCCTTGGACCCCCACAATTTTAATATGCAATTTTGAAAATCGGTAAACCGGTCGGGTTAACTCGATCAAAACCGCTGGTTAACTCGGTCAAAGTTGATTTTTGACCGAGTCATGTGCATTCTTATTAAATTAATATACCCGACCTGGACAAGGGCCCGGGTCACCGATTTCCCAACACGATCAGTCAGTTTGGGCCGAGTTTTACAATTATGAGTGGCGATCCTTTCACCTCAACTAGTTCGGATAAGGCTGCAAATGTATAAAGCCACTTTGGATAAAACAGTCTCGAACTTAACTTGCCTTGCTGACATTACTCATAATTGTTCCCAAAAGTGGGATATCCTAGGGTACACTATTTCGAACACCACTAACGGGTAATTCGTGCAAGTTAGGTATATTTAAATTCTAACTATAATTTAAATATTTATACTTAGACTTGGGGGGAATATTGTGGTGGGGTAAAAACCACCCCCTAACAAAATTTTTATACATAAAGTTTATGCATTACATAAATAATTATGCCTATACTTTGGATAATATTACTACGCCTCGCCACCAAGGCTCAAGTCAAAACGCCACATAACAATCCACATGAAGGAAGAGTCAACAAAAAGTCAATTGGTTAAATTTTAAGAAATCAAATGAATGGTTGAAGTTATTGTTCTGAAGCACTGCCTAAATGGTCGAAGCATGTAAATCCAAAGCGCTTCCTACGAAGTTGAAGTGCCACCAAAGAGGTCAAAGAAGACGACGAAACTCTTCGCACAGAAAATTGATACAAAGCTTCCTCCAACCGAAGCCTTAGTTCATTCGAAGCTCCTGAAGCTGAAGCTATCTTTTAAAAGATTAATAAACAATTTTTAGGAATGATTGATGTAACTTTTGTAATAAAGAATGTCAGATATATTAGCCTAACTGTTGTCAATGTATTTATTATATGATAGACAGTGATGTGAAGTCTTACTCAAGGAGATGAGGTCATGTGGTTTTGATCCAACGGACACCACGTCGGTCAAAACACTATAAATAAGAAGTCTGTAAATAAGAAGGGATTCTTTGGGAAATCTAAAAAAGAACGAAAAGTACACAATAGCCTTGTAACCACCGTTTCCAACATACATTCAAAAAGAAAAACTCTCCATTTATCATCTTGCTTGTTCCATGCTTATGAATTTAATCTTTAGCGGATAATCATAGGCATTTGATTGGTGATTGGTCTTAGCGTAATCATCTTCGTTTCACCCGTCGATACTCGAACACTTGTGTCTCACGTCTGAAGCATCTGCCCCATTCACGTTTTCTTCACTTCCTTCCGATACTCATGACAAAACGCTCCGGAATTTGCTTGGATTGGAGCGAGTGGGCCCAACATCTATTATCCACGTCAGTGTCACGTTTTTTCGGGGTTAACAAACTCTGTTGTGGTTTTTGTTTAGCCCATGTTTGAGCCACATTATTTTTTTAATTATCATTCTTCTATTCATTTTCAACCACACATTTTTCAATAAAATAATATTTTCCATCACATCAATAACTTTTCCTTCATTTTCAAACATATTCCCCATCACATCAAACAAAAAAATGCATTCTTGTGAAAATAATGTGCACTAAATATGGGTTTAATATATGATGTAATTTATACTTTTAGACCTCAATTAAAGGTTCAGATTTGTTAGGCAATTATTTTTAGTACATATCGACTATTTGTGTTTGACTAGGATGTTCATTTAATGAACTAAAATTCATCAAAAGTCTTTTTTCAATTTTTAGGAATTTTTCGACAAAATATATAATGCATGAAATATATTGTTAGTTTAAATTTAGATCTCTCTGTTAATTTCCATCTCTCTTCCCATAGAATGATATATAATGCACGAGCTTAGCCCCGGAGCATAGTTTAGTGGTGCAAAGGACATGAGTGAGATAGTCTCAGCTGATCTGGCAGCCGCAGTATGAGAGTTCGATTCTTGCCTCTAATAGGGTTTGGAATTTGACTTTTTGTGGGCACCAGTATGACAACTTTTGTACCCTGATCTGATGAGACGCATCCCGCGATTTACCTCCTCCACGATGCTCTAGGGGTGAGGCGGTGCAGGAGACTCAAGCTTGGGGTTAAACCTTTTTTATAATGCATGAGCTTAAATTGAATCCATTTCTTATTACTGTGACGACTGCTTTTTTTCTTCAAGTGATTTTATTTAAGTTGGATTTGCAGTAATTTTGTAAATAATAGTTTTTTATGTCTGATAAAGATTGTGTTTTATTCTGCAGAAGATTAATGTTGTTCTTACTGATTTAACTTATATCTTTTAATTTGGATTTGCTGTTAATTGTGTAGAAATTTGATAAAAAGTAGCTTTTTTCCGTTGCATATATTTGATAAAGATTGCGTTTTATGTTACTGTGTGAAATTCCATATTGAAAAATTATATTACGACTTGAGGCTTGAGTAAATTTCACAATCTTCTTATTTACAGCGGATTATAATTATTTACAGTAACATTGCAACTGTATAATAGAGACTCGTAAATTTTCGTTAGTGAGAAGATTGCAATTTTGCTATATTGATATTTTGGCAATGAATGCAGAAATTGAGGGAAACAGGGAGTACGCAAACTTCTCTTGCAATGGGGGAGTATAACGGTGCAGAGTATATAGGTGTTAATGAAGTTCCTTCTCCCAGGGTAAATCACGGTAAAAAAATATCAGTTTTACCTCTGGTTTTCCTCATATTTTTTGAGGTATCCGGGGGACCATATGATATTGAAAATAGCGTGAAAGCTGCAGGACCTCTTCTTGCTCTTCTCGGGTTTTTAGTATTCCCATTCATATGGAGTATACCAGAAGCTTTAATAACTGCTGAGATGGGCACTATGTTTCCCGAAGATGGTGGGTATGTAGTGTGGGTTTCATCGGCTTTAGGACCCTATTGGGGTTTTCAGCTGGGATGGATGAAATGGCTAAGTGGGGTTATCGGCAATGCCCTTTACCCCGTCTCGTTTTTAGAATATCTGAAGCCGGGGATACCTGCATTAGGTGGCGGTCTTCCAAGGATACTAGCCGTGTTGGCCTTGATGATAGTCCTAACTTACGTGAACTATAGGGGTTTAACCATAGTGGGATGGTTAGCTGTTCTATTTGGGATTTTCTCGATACTTCCTTTTGCGGTTATGGGATTTATTGCGATTCCAAAAATAGAGCCTAAAAGATGGTTAGTGGCGGATTTTAACAATGTGAAATGGAATTTGTACCTGCATACTCTATTTTGGAATCTGAATTATTGTGACTCAATAAGTACACTAGCAGGAGAAGTAGAAGATCCAAAGAAAACTCTGCCAAAAGCTCTGTTTTTTGCATTGATTCTAGTTGATCTTGGGTATTTCTTCCCTTTACTGACTGGTATTGGTGCTATTACACTGGAACAGAAATTATGGACTGATGGTTATTTCTCAGACGTCGCAGAAATTGTGGGTGGAGTACGGTTGAGATTGTGGATTCAGGGAGGTGCGGCAATATCGAATATGGGATTGTTTTTGTCAGAGATGAGCAGTGATTCTTTTCAGCTCCTCGGTATGGCTGAACGAGGGATGCTTCCCGAGTTCTTTGCCAAAAGGTCTCGTTATGGAACTCCTCTTGTTGGGATACTCTTCTCTGCTTCTGGTGTGGTTTTGCTTTCACGGCTGAGCTTTCAAGAGGTAGTAGCTGCAATGAACATATTGTATTGCTTTGGAATGATATTGGAATTTATAACGTTTGTGCGGCTAAGAATTATAGCCCCTACCTTCCCCCGGCCTTACAAGATACCGGTTGGAACTATTGGAGCCATTCTAATGTGCATTCCTCCAATCATGTTAATTTCTGTCGTCTTGTACTTCTCGGAACCCAAAGCCACAATTATAAGTCTAGTTGCTGTTGTGATTGGACTTGTAATGCAACCATGTCTCAAGCATATTGAGAAGAAGAAATGGGTTAGATTCTCAACAAGTTCTGATCTTCCCGATATGCATGCTGCTACTCGTGAGAAAACGATTCCTTAATTGACTGATAAAGTTTCATATGCGAGCAAGTTGATCTTCTGTGGTGCAAAGAAAATCGCATTGTTGTTGGTGAAAGTTGATCCCTGATGCAAAGTTTCTTTTCAATTTTTAGCTACTGTGCTCTCCTCCTTGTATACTTGTTCATTTATGAGAAAGAGGTATTTACTAGAATAGTATTTGGATTATTTGAATTATGTTGACCTAAAATTTTTGTAAAGTTTGCTGTTTTGTCACGTTCTTGTATGTCCAGATGTTATCTGCACATTTGTCCATTTCAGCAAAAAGGGATCGATACTCGTTGACACTTCGACGATTAATGCAATTGTCCCAAATCAGTAATATGGAAGGAAATGGGTGTAGGAGAAAGAGATTTGGTTAACGTTCCAGAACTAAATATTTTTAACTTTACCAGTGCACGACTATTTACAGGAGAGGTAACAAATTACATATGTGAAGAACGATGGTAACAAATTGCGTATTTGAATTACTAAGGTACAAATGTTGATGGTTCAGACGAAGTGGATCGATAAAATCCTTAATGAATTGAAGAAACATAGTCGTATTAATCTATATAATTATTGAGTGCCATACATAACATCATTAGTAATTCAACCCTTGGTAGAAAGGGGTTCCAATATCATACAATAGATCAAATTGCACCAACATCATTTCATTATTTCATTCATTCTAAGGCAAGAATTCAACGACCAATAGAAATATGAATTTTCAATTGATATTATAGTCATCACTCATCACGAATTATTTTCAAACGGGTCCATTCAACGGAGAATGGTAATATGGAATACAAGATTACATGTTAGAGTTGCTTTTGTTTCGCGTTCGAGAAAGAGTTGTTTTGTTTCAAATTGAAAGGCAAAAATGTTTTTCCCTTCCCTTTTCCATACCTTTTCATAAGCAAGCTTGAAAAATTCTATTCTATTCTTGTACTATTGAATTACACGAACTACATAATTTTATACATGTACTGACATGTATGAAAAAAAAATTCCTCTTAAATTTAAAATTTTCAAAATATTAAATCATTGTCTGTCCAATAAACATTTAATATATTACACCATATAAGATAATTATTATCTTAGCCCCTATTTGATAGATATTAAAATCAGATTTTTAACAGATTTTGATAAAAATTGATGAAATGTGTGGTTAAAATTAATTGTTGACTTTGATTTAAAATTTTAATTGAGTTTTTATCCGAACCAAACATGAGCTTAATATGGAATTTGATGTTGACATTATTCGAATTATTTTTATCCGACTAGCTAATCCTTTTATATCCTTCCCGTTCTAAATTAACACAGCCAATGAATTAAAATTCAATTAAAAATTTAAGTTAAAGTCAACAATTAACTTTAATCGCAAAGTTTATGGGACCCACAACTTTTCAACCACACATTTCATTAATTTTTTTCTAAATCTATTAAAAATCTGATTATTATCTCTATCAAACAATGGTTAAATATACTTGATTAGCCGCGACATTATGACGACAAGGATATCGAGCCTCCAATTACTTAAACCGCTATTTGGTCAAAAGACCGTTTTGTCCTTGATTCATGATGAACTAGAAAAATATCTTCAAAATTGGAGAGGGCTAAACTGGAAATGGACGAATCGTGGAGGATATCCTGTGAAGTGCATTGAACGGTCCAAAATTTCTTCAGATTATATTAATAAATAACATCACTTTCAATGTATAAGATTTTGATAAAAATTTAAAGAAAATCTAAATAAAAAGTGAAATTCGTACAAATAGTAATCCCTCCATTGCATAAGCTTATTGATGGTATACAAAAATCTATAAGCAAATTTGGTTAAATTTATGCATTCTGGCTGTCAAAATAAAATAAAATTACATTCTAAGCTTTTTAGAGTTCGTCCTTTTTCAACATTAGTAATGAAAGTCAAATAGTTTTCCCTGGGCTTTGGGCCATTCTATTTGGACCTTTTCCTCTAGGCCTGATACAGCCATTTTCTTTGG